>APFE030847107.1:51136-105228 GCA_000404065.3 Pinus taeda
AATTTGAAAGAAGATAGAGACATATTGTAGCAGGTGGTTTTCACCCACATTGGGTTTCCACCTTATATCTGGTGTTCTTTGATGTGACTGTCTGTTTTTCTTGTTCATGCTCATTGTTTTATGGTACTAATATGAAAAAATAATTCAAAGTATAAATAAGGAAGAATTGTTAAAAGGACTAGATAATACTGATTCACCCCCCCTCTTAGTATTATTTTCAACAAGAATCTATTTATACGAGAATAAATATGAATATAAATATCCATTCATGATTTCCATTATCAATTGTATTTATCATATCAGAAAATGAAGACTCATTCAAGAGATTTTTGATATCATTCACAAACACATAGATTTATATATATATCAAGCCGTAGAAACTACAACTAGTGGAATTATTTCTTACAATATAGTTACCAATCAAATGGTAACTATTTCCTCAAAATGGGCACTCTACCCGAAAAACCCCCAAAAAATAAGAAAAAATAACCCAAAAATGAAAATTGTGTATGTCATAACGATGCTTTTTTTTAGGGTAAATTTTCAAAAAATAAATTAAATTGAAGTAAGAACCAATTGTTTTTTGCAAAGTGGATGAAAAAAACGCCCTAAAAGAGTAAGTGTTGATGCTGGAACAAATATAAAATAATTGGGTTACAATTTTGACACTTTTTAGCAATGGAATTAAAGATAAAATATGAGGACTTTGAAAAAGTGTAAAATTCCAACAATTATTGGACACGATGTTAAAGATAAAATATCATGTCTCAAATATTGATAATTCCAACAATTTCCATCCATGTTGTTAAAGGTATAATATATTGACGCTAAAATACCGTGAAATTGTAATTGTTTTCAACAATAGCATTAAAGATAAAATATCATAACTCAGAAAAACCTTAAGGTTTTGACAAATTTTCAACCATGGAATTAAAAACCTTTGGTTTTTAACATATTTTAACCATGAAATTATGGACAAATTATATGATTAAATTTAAAAAAAAAATGAACAAGTAAATGAAAGATTTATTATTCCAAGAGTATTTTTTATTTTAAAGGGTAACACTATAGCTATTTTCAAATTTTAGCCTAAGGCAACTTATCATATTGCAACAGAAACCTAAAAATCAACTATCAAAACAAAGTGTCCCTTATAATGAGGCATTAAAATTTCAACATTTTGAAAACTATTTTATACCAAATGATAACAATTAATAATAGCATTGAAATATCACTATATAATTTAAAAAATCAACATTAATTTATAATATTTCTTTACTTTTAATCAAAATATCGACTTTGGTTGATTGAATATCATATACAATTTATTTTTGTAATTCATTATTACATTCACTGGGGATTCACTCAATGAGCCTCTCTCATATCATGTGTGTTTGTTGCATATTAAACAATACTTTTAATTTGACTACATATGGAAAAATCCCTCTAAAAATAACATTATTTAACCCCCTACTAATATGAACTTAATATAACTTCCCAAATTAAAAAAACCCCTAATTTCACTAGATATTGTATGTATCTAAATTTTCATTAACATTTTTTATACCCCTTTATATTTTCTCATTAACTTTAAGCTCCATTTTTTATATTTTCCGATATGAAAACCCTTTACCCCCTATATATCCCCCAATATGTTAAGTAATTTTTTCTTCAATATATATCCCCCTATATGAACCCACGTGGTATGATATTTCTTTGCAATGAAGCCCCCCCAGATTGCATTGTGGATATCCTAAAGAGATGAATTTTTCATAGTTAAAACATATAATCCAACAAACATATAAATGACCCATAACTTCATGTAATATCATATGGAAGTCAAAATATTTTTTTCAAATTACCATGCAAAAATCTCTAAAGATATGAATTATTTTTAATTAAAACATATAATCCAACAAACATCAAAATGACTCATGACTTCATTCAAGATCATATGGAAGTCAAAATATTTATTTCAAGTTACCATGTAAATATCTCTAAAGATATGAATTCTTTGTAATTGAAACACATAATCCAAAAAACATAGAAATGACTCATAACTTCACATAAGATCATATGGAAGTCAAAATATTTATTTCAAGTTACCATGCAAACATCATTTACATAAAATGTCTTAGACATTTATTCAAAATCATCCATAGGTTATCACACACCATCAGAATCTACATATTCAGATGAATGACTAGATGCATATGAAGATGACCCATATTCTTCTCTTTCATCAACTAGAGCCCCACTTGAGTCAACGTGCATGCCCACCATTTCAGTTTTTAGAAGTCTTCTAGAACTATGACGAGGTTTAGCAGACTCCCATCTCAACATCATTTCTTCTAGCATCAACTTCTTCAAAATATCTATGGTCTTAAAGCAAAGAGTTCCTCTCTTTGTTAAATTGAAGTCATAGACAAGTATGTAAACATCCTTGGTTTTAAGATGTTTGTGTAGTGACGATCCATATATGTGCCTTTTTTTTCTCTTTCTTCCAATTTGTTTATCAACTAGCATCTCTCGCTTGTACACACCATTGAATGGGTGGATATTTGTGGCATACAAATGTAATTCAACAACTGTAATATCTTCATTTTATTTAATGAATTTTATAACCTTGGAAACCAAGAATGGATAGGCAAGTGGATCTCCATATGATAATATTGCTATCATGCCACCCTCTGTAACATCCTACATAGAACTCTTGTAAAGATCTTCCATGGCTTCATGTTGTGAATGTGATATTACACAACCAATAGAGATTTCTCTTTCCTCTACCTATTGAGAATTAATAATTCCTTCAGATTGTTGTTGTTCAACAATGTGTCTTTCCTCCTATTAATTTGACATATTTTTTGGCCAAATAAATGCACCTTCAAAAGTGTATCTTCATTTCCTGATCTTGAAATGATGTCACTTTGATTATTGAAAAAATTCTCCCACCAAAATGAATTAGCAACATAAAAGTACTCATATGTATCTCTAATACATCTTTTTATTTCTTTCAGACATAAATAATAATTTATCTCTCTCTTATGCCTTTGCGCATTATGGAGTTTAGAAACTAATTGTAATAATGTTATCTTTGATGCAAATATTGGATGATTTGGAATGAACTTAAAAAATGCTAAACTTGATGGCGACCCTTATTTTGCAACAACTGAATACTTCTTGCCCCATATAAGTGTTTTTCCATCAATTTTCTCGATATGAAATTGATGTTAGAAGCTAATTTCATTAATTTTTTCAATGCTTTTCTCCTCACCATGTGATCCCAGAATAAACCTTCAGATGTCAATAGTTTCTTCCAACACATAGAAAATAGGCTCTAGAATGTATGATTTCTTAATACATTCAATTAATGATGGCAAGCTCCCAACATCCTTCCTCCTTAGTGTTAATGAAAATGACTAAACATCTGATCAATATCGTCATGAGTGTGCTCAACAAGAGGGAAACCAACCTTTACCTTTTTTAAAATTTCCAATTCAACAAACATGTTTAGACATCCAAAAAGAACTTGATTTTTTTTTTGCACAGCTTGTGGTGTCTAATTGTAGATACAAAAATTAAGGAAGAATACCAGACCAATGAAAAAGCACATAATGGATTATAGTTATGGTAAGATTTACATCATTATGAATATTTGGAGCTATGAGGCAGACTCTTGAGAATGTTTTCCCATTATAGACCATACAACTAGCCATGTGTAGCTAAATAAAATTTTCCTCCTGTAATTTCTTGGTATGTAAACAAAATGTGGAAAAAGTTTTTTCTTTTGGTCCATGCCATCAATTATCAAACATAAATATTTATTTGGATTATCATAACACTTATTTTGATGCTTATTCAATTTCTGTCTTTCACTTGTTTGGTAATTGCGATGCTCTTGAAGTGCTTTGATAACGGAATCTGTACATAAAATAAAAGAAATATATTAACAAATATATTGTCATAGTTGATTACTATCCAATTTTGAAAAATAACATTATGAAATCATACCTCTTTCTTCCCCTTGACATTTATCCATTTTTTATTTAAGAGAATCACATGTACTGCAAACCCCCATCCTTGTCTTCTTAGGAATATCAACATTGTTGAATTAATTTTTCAATGTCCTTGTAAAATATGAATATGTAATAAAATTACCATCTCCTTCTGCACCTTCTACATATTCTCTATATAAGATATAGATTTCTCATCTTGAGAAATTATCTGGAATTTGTATTGTGTCTTTATTTGGCATACAGTCCCCATGCTTTGAAAATACATATTTCATCCATGTTATTGCAGTAATTACTGATGGTCCAACCTCTCTCTTATAACGTACTTCTTAATAATATGTAGGATATTTTTTGAGTCTTTCTTGGATTCTTAACAAATTAAAATTACCAATTAAATGCAACATTTTGGAAACCTTTCTACAGATCAATGCATTCCCAATATGCTAATCATAACCTCCTAGTGTGGATTACATGCAACCCACTAAAAATGAATTTTTCATGCTTTTATTCATTGAAAAATATCTCTTCCTTTGCTCCAAAGAAAACTTGAAATCCATATGTTTCAAGAAATCCTTTTGATAACATTCACTTGAAATCAGATCACCGATAAAAATTCTACATATGACATATTCTATCCTAAACCTTGTATAACTGGAATATTTTCGATTAATATGAAAAGGCCCACTCCTACTACTATATACAATATTTTATTGCAATGTCTCCATCATTTCATTATTCTTTGTAGAATAATTTTCATCATCATTATGAGGAATATTATACTTACTATGATCATTCTGAACATAGTTAGAAAATCCATCACCATCATTTCCTGGAAAATATTCATTACCATCCTCACTTGAAGGAAATTCTTCACTACCAACATTTGCGCTTTTGAAATCCTGACTCGGATGAAATTCTTCACCATATCATCCCTTCTTTTGAAGTCCTCCCTTGGAGGATTCAATTCATCATTACCATGAGTGCCTTTGAAACACTCACTACATGGAAAATATGACTCTCTCGCATAATCGTTAGGACTATGAATACGTGGAAAATATGACTCTCTCTTCATAGTCAAATTATCATTTGCAGGAAATTATTCATCCTCCCCTTCATCAGTGGTGGTCTCATAATCATTAGGATTAAGACTAAATGGAAACTTTCAATTTCTATTTACTAGAATTTGTTCATCCTCTCTCTCCCCTTCCTTAGTAATGTTATCATAATCCTTACGATTAGGACTATATGGAAAATTTAACTCTGCAAATTCTTTATCACAGGTGCTATCATAATCCTTAGGATTAAGACTATGTCAAAAAATTTGACTTTGGAAATTCTTCATCCCCCCCTTCATCAGCGGTGCTCCCATAATCCTTAGGATTAGGAATAAGTGGAAAATTTGACTTTTTATTTACTCTAAATTATTCATCCTGCTCTTCATCAGTGGTGCTCTCATAATCCTTACGATTAGGACTATGTGAAAAATTGGTCTCTCTATTCATAGGAAATTCTTTTTGCTTACATTCATTAATGCATCTCTCATCATACTTAGGATTAATACAAAGTGGAAAATTTATCTATCTATTCATAGTGAAAGAATTCGTGTTACATTCATCAAAATGAATAGAATTGTTGCATGATGAAGATGTCGATGCTACAAAAAGAAAAACTTCACTATTAGAAGAATCCATGACCTTGAACCAGAAGATGTCAAATGATACAAATTCACTCTCTCCCAATGATAATGTATAGGTTAGATATTGAAAATTTCCCTCTAAAGTTCCCCCCCCCCCAAAATTTTTCATCGAAAAGTTTCCCTCCAAAAATTTCGTCTAAAATTTACTTGAAAACAAATTACTAAACTTTTCGTCTTGACAATTTTCACCCTAGTTTCTATTCAAAATATCCACGTAAATTTTCATTTAATGCATTTCTTCAAAATTAAAATAATTTTTCTTTTAAAATTATATAACATTAACTATGTAACTAAAATAATTTTGATAATTAATATTTACTTTTTATCCCATAATGAATGAAAACTAATATAAACATATAATATTAACTATAAATTTATTTTTTTAATTTTAATTTTAATCTCACATCCAAGAAATACTAAAAAAATCCCACAATCATCACTATAAAATAACATCGATTGCTTCTATTTTTCACATCACATCAAGTCTTCTAGGTCTTGTTCAAAATTTTGGAGCGATTTTGTAGAGGAGATGCATTGTCATTGATAGCACATTCAATGTGTGTTTTTTGCATTTGAAACGTTAGTTTCCATTCTATTTTGACAATTTGAAGAAGAATTTCGGGAAATTTGTTGTTTCGCGGGAAAAACCACATAAAAAACTCTATTTTTTAATATTTTTATAGCGAAGAAGACGAAAAAAATATCAAATTTTTAGGATTTTTAGGACAAAAATTAAGATTTTTTTATTTTTTATTTTAAGGCCATTGAAATGAAAAATGGGTGTTAATTATTTTATTTTAATTTTTTTTCATTTGGGAAACATTTCAGTTCTTGCATGGAAAAAATAAAAATAAATAATTGTTTCAATAGGAAAAAATCCATTTACTCTTTTTGTTTCTTTACATACATGCAAAAAAATGAATTAAATATTTTTAAAACCATTTATATTGGTTTTTTAAGAAAAAGTTAACTTTTTTTTTAAATTGATTTTTTATTCATTGATGATGATGATGATGGTTAACGTCCACTAAGACCAATGTGATCTATCAGACTTTAAGTAAAGAGAGTCTAATTATCATTCTTCAAAATGTTGTTTATGTGATAGAAGAGCACGGAAAGAAGCATTCCAAGATTTCTATCATTGGGTTTGCTTAATAAGTCACGAAGATTGGAGGTTTAGCTGACGATAGGGAATTTAGAGTAGATGTGGGCAAGAGTCGGACAGGCTAAAAGGAAGTGTTGTTCATCTTCCAACTTCCTAGTATCACAAATCTGACAAATTCTATCATCTAAGGGAGTCCTTAGTTTAGATTTTTTCTTAATTGATTTTTTTTTTTAATTGAAAAATAGTTTTTACTTTTATTTTGTTTTTAAATTTAAAAAGAAAAAATTATAGTTCTTTGTTTTAAATGATTTTTTTTTAAATGCTTTTTATTTTTATAATATATATATATATATATATATATTTTTTTTTTTGGTGCTCAACTTGTCCAAGTCCCTGGCCAGTGGCCAATGGGCTATAGGTGATCTAGAAATGATATCTAAGACAATCAATACGGCATTACAGACTCATGTGCATGGATTACTCTATGTCATTATATGCAATTGATCGATAAGATTGTGAAATGCATAAACAATGAAGCAGTAACAAAATATAATAGATAACACATGACACAACAAATTTAATAAGGAGTTCACCCAATACTCTTGGGCTACATCTCCTGGTCCAAGCTTCAGTGGTGGAATCTCTATTATGTCTTCAAGTAAAGTTTTGTTTACAATAGTACTTTCTCAATTTGAGCTTCACACACAACAGAATACAGTAATAAGAGTTTACTTAAACCTCTCAAGTTCTCTATAGTACACAGACTCCCCTAATGCTCTCTGTCCCAACTCTATCTCGACATTTTCCTTTGAACACCGGCTACCTGTTTACACCCTGTCTGTGGCTTTTAAATCCATTCTGAGCTACGTGTTCATTTCATCTCCTTGTCCTTCAGTCTCCTAGGCCTCTTTCCATTCGAATCCCTCTTCCAACATTTCCTAGGTATCGCATAATGCCTGAAGGGGAGGTGGCTACTGATTCCGTAACGTAAGAATGCCAGGGTCCCTTGAACTCCATCGGATTCCTAAACTCGGCTTTTTTCAGTAACATAGAGAAATATGCATAAAATAGGAAAAATCCACCAAAACATGACATGTCGAACTTCAAATTCCTCTAAATATGGTTCAATCCCCCATCGGGTCCACCCACAGGTCGCATATTGCATATCGGGAGGGCTCCGCCCCTTTGTGTTTTGGAAATAAAACCAATCATGAAAATACATAAAAATGGCTCTATTACTGACTTGAAATCATATCAAATTCCCTTTATATTGCTATCAGGTCCAAATGTCGCATGGTGTATTGATATCGACTCTACTCTATGTTTCCTTGCGATATTGCATATCGCACATGACCCCCGCCGATTGTAACCACTCCTCTACGCAGTTCTGATGTGATGCAACGATGCGATATATCACAATCACTCATCACAATAACCCTCGGGCCATTATAAAGCGCTCCTCTGTATGCTTAGACATAGATCACGTGATGTGATATGGGTCGTCGATCAGTGCACTTGATCGACAGTCCAAATTCACTTCGCTATTTGCTCATTGCAATTTATATATATGTGTGTTGAGCGTCGATATCCCTGTTCTGCGAGTCTCGATTGCGATTGTCGATTCAACATGGACCGTTGATTAGGAAGATTGGACTGCTAGACTGTGCATCACCCTGTTCCACCTCTGATAACTACATATTCTCTGCTTTCATGGGTTTTGGGCTGTCGGATAGTGTTTTTCCGCCCGACTAAGGGTGTCCCTCTTTCGATATTTTTTATCCTTTAAAGGATTTTTGGCTTTGGGCATGATTTTAAAATTTTGAGGGCATTCTTAGATCCATTTGGATCACGCCTTCCCACTGAAAAAGGTTTTTGGACCACCAAAAGTTGGTTTTCAAGCATCAATCAAGTGAGGATACAACTGCCTCACTTGTCTAATCTCTATCCACTTTGCACTGCTAGGTTTTGAACCTTTGAGTCCAATCCTTAGGTAATCAACATCTCCTCTATGCGTTTTCCTCACCTTCCTATCTAGAATTGTATCTTGCTACAGCTCATTGAGGTATTCAGGCAACAGATCATCAATGGAAGGAAATAGACTTTGCTCTTCAGGATCTTCAATTAATGAAGGTTCAAACAGTCTTAAATTTTCTACATTTACTATTGAATAGATGTGCATATATGTTGGTAGATCAAGGCAGAAAACATTTTCACCAATTTTCTCAAGTACCTTAAAAGGCCCATACCTTATTGGTTTGAGCTTCTTTCCTTCACCTTGCATTCTGTCCTTGCTAATATACAGCCAGACTTGATCGCCAACTTGGAAGTTGTGCTCCACTTAATGTTTATGAGGCCTTGCCTTGTATTTGGCTTGGCTCTTTTCCAACCGTTCCTGCACTACCTCATGAATCCCTTGGATCTGTTCAATGAATTTGGTTGCTTTATCCACATCAGTGTGTCTAGCAATTATTACGTCTTTTTCAAAGACAAAATGCAAGGGAGACCATGGTATAAAACCAAAACATGTCTCAAAAGGAGATCTCTGTGTAGAATAATGTTTAGCACGGTTGTAAGCATGTTTCACATAACATAAATGTTCATCCCAAAGCTTGGGATGCTTGCTGCAATAACCCCTGAGCAACTAGATCATTGTACTATTGACTACCTCTATTTGGCCATTTGTTTATGGATGAAAGGTTGTGCTTTTCTTCAGTCTGGTGTCCATTACAGACTTGACCAAAAATTCCCAACAAATCGGCAGTCTCGATCAGATACTATGGAAGTGGGTAACCCAAAATATACCCAGACATGCTAAAAGAATAATTTCGTTGTTTGTTAAGCTGTAATCTGCTTATTAAAAGGTATTAGAATACATATTTTGTTGCACCTGTCCACAATAACATATAAATACTTATTTCCCTTTCTATATTTTGGCAATCCCCCAACAAAGTCCATGGAAACACTTTCCCAAGGACGGGAAGGGATTGGCAGTGGAGTGTACAGGCCTAGTTTTCTATTGCTAGGCTTTCTTTTAGCACACATGGCACACCCTCTTACATATCTAGAAACTATTTCATACATTTTTTGCCAATAACATTATCTTTGTTGTTGTGTAATTGTTTTTCTTACACCAAAATGACTCGATATCAGAGAAGTATGTGTTTCCCTAATTATATTAATATTCTCTGTTTGTGGAATGCATAGCTTTCCAAAATGATACAAGAGTTGGTCTTGAATATAGTAATCCTTTTCTTCTACCCTTTTTCCATTACTTAAAGTTGCATATACATCTTTAAAGTCTATATCTTGAGTATATTGTTCAATGTAGATTTCATGCATTACTGAGTTATGCTTAAGTATAGTGGATGCATTTATGATTGGTCTGGACAACATATCTACAACTTTATTGTGTATGCCCTTTTTATATTTGATGACTTAATGAAATTGTTGTAGGAAACCCGTCCACATATAGTGTCTTGATTGCTGCAATTTAGTTTGTGAGTGTAAATACTGAAGTTGCTGATGATCAGTATGTATTACTGTTTCCTTGCCCATTAAGTAATGTTTCCACTTTTTCACACTCTGGACTAATGCATACAATTCTTTATCATATGTAGGATAACTAACTACTGCAGAATTAAAAGTCTCAGAATGGTAGCATATGGGTTTACCATGTTGCATCAACACTGCTCCCAAGGGATAATCATTGGCATATGTTTCGATCTCAAATGGTTGTTGAAGATTCATTGATGATAGTACTGTTGTTGTACTAATTTTTACTTTCAAGGTGTCGAAGGCTTTCTGCTGTTTGCCTCCCCACTGAAACTCCTTGTTCAATCATGTCAAAGCATGTAAGGGAGCTGCAATTAAGGAAAAGTTAACTATAGACTATCTCCAATATTTTTCTACCCCTAGGAAGCCTCTAACTTCAGTCGCAAACTTGGGTTTAGGCCAGTTTACAATGACTGCAACCTTAGAGGGATCTATTTTCAATTCACCACCCACTACCATATGACCCAAATAATTCAAAGATGTTTTACCAAATTCACATTTTGATAATTTAACATAGAGATTTTCCTTTTTCAAAACATCTAGAGTCTGCTTCACATGCTTCAAATGTTATTCCCATGTTTTACTAAATACAAGAATGTCATCCCAATACACAATTACAAAATCATCAATAAAAGTTTTGAGTACATCATTCATTACACTCATGAAAGTGGAAGGAGCATTAGTTAAGCCAAAAGGCATAAATATCCATTCATACAGCCCTTGCTTTGTTTTGAAAGCATATTCCATGCATCTTGTTGCTACTCTGGCCTGATGGTAACCAATACATAGGTCCAACTTGGAAAATTAAATAGCTTCTTTCAGCTGATCTAATAGATCATCTATGCGAGGAAGGTGATTAGGGTTCTTGATCATTATTTTATTCAATGCTTTGTAGTCAATGCACATCCTCCATGAACCATCCTTCTTTCTCACCAACATTATTGGAGATCCACATGGTGATGTGCTTGGTCTTATCAACCCTTTCTCGAGCAGCTCCTGTACCTACATATTGATTTCTACATTCTCTAAAGTGGATAACCTGTACAGTCTGATGTTAGGCAATGGAGCATCTTGTTGCAAATTAATATCATGTACAATTTCCCTTTTTGATGGCAGACCTTTAGGTTATTGAAATAATATATCATATTCTGAAACAACCCTTTCTAAATTAGCTTGTTGTTTAGCATCACAGCCTTCAAATACATTGGTTTTTTCAGGCTTCGTTTCCTTTACAACCATCAGTAAAAATTACTTGCATTAATTTAAAATCCTTATCATATGCCCTGAGTTTATGAGAGTATAATTATTTTTGAGTTTGTGAGCTCTTACAATATATTATATTCCATCTTTAACAAGTTGATACTTATTTTCTGCTCCATAGAAAATTGCTTTTATATCATACAAGTAACGACAATTCCACATATATCGAAAGAATTTACATCTAACTCAACCTCATCTACAAATGTTGAACCAATGGCAAACCTAAGTTTACATTGTCTAGTCACTTGTAGCTTTGCTTTATCACATAACCAACCCAACAGACATGGCTTCTCGTGAAGTGTGGTTAGTAATCCCATTTTCTTTACAATTGCTTTAGAAATTAAGTTTACTTGTGAGCCACTATCAAGCAAAGTATCGATATTTTGATGCTTAGAAATAACAATAATATGAAAAAGCTCACGTACTCTTCTCTCATTTTCTTCACTATCAATAGTTTGGGAAAAAATACTAGAAGATGCTTCAGAATTTTTACCTTGTATACCTATGGCTGTGATGGTTGTTTCATCACCTGAGTCTGACCCCAAATCTTTCTGAACAACAGTAGCAACCTTCTTCTTCTTGCCATCAAACTTCTTGGGTTTCAGCTCTAGATGCAAAGACCAGCAATGTTCATCATTGTGTCCATCCTTCTTGTAGTGAGTGCATGAAGGTTTGGCCTTTTGTACAACATTGGCCTTCCTCTCTTTCCAATTCTACTTCCTCTTTTCCTTGTTCTTGCTTGCAGTGGGTTTCGATGATCCCCCAATCTCCGGGACCACATTCTTGCCTCTAGTCTCTAGATGGGTAGCCTAAACAGATACCTCATCTTTGCTAGTAAGGTTAAACATGAGAATGGTATATCTCAAATAACTATGTAGACCACCTATATACTTCAACAAAGTTTCAGGTGAATCTAAAGAAATTCCTAGAATCAAAGCTCTTTTTCTAAATTCTTGGGTGTAGCTTTGTACACTTTGCCCTTTCAATTGGTGAAGAGTTTTCCAACTCATCCCTTTAAAAGCATAAACAAAATCACTGCAGACAGAAAGCATTTTACCATGCTTCTTCCAGTCAGCTTGTGTTCTGCCTTCCCACCATACCAAGGCAGTTCCTCCAAGGCGTAGGCTAGCCAGCTGAATTTTACTTCTATCTGAATCAATGCTCTGCACCTTGCAATACACATCAATTTGTCTAATCCAGTTATCTAGCTTCTCTGCATTTAACTCTCCGTCATATATTGGGAAATCAAATTTAACATCTAATTTAATAAAATATGCTTTCTTATTTTTATTTTCAGGACTATCAGGAGGTGTTGGAAGCTTTTCTTTCGTCCCTTTGCTTTCAGAATGGTAATTTCGAAGAGGTTCTTCTATTCCTTTGTCATGTTTGGAAGTTGAAGAATCTTCACTTCGACCTTTCTTGAATTCTCTATACGTTTCTTCTACCATGGCTCTCATGGTCATGAAACTATCCATGAACTGAGAGTTTGATTCCAAGGAAATTTCTTCTACCATTTTCCTCGTAGTATAGACTCTACAAATTTTTGGGTTAGATATAACCAATTCCCCTTCTCCTAATTTAAGCTTTGATCTAGTTATCATTCACAAACAGTCTAGCACAAGCTTTTCTAACCCTAGCAACCTGGCTCTGATACCACTTGATCTGGAAATGAGATTTAAGACAATTAATAAGGTATTACAGACTCATGTGGATGGATTAGTCTATGCCATTATATGCAATGGATCGATAAGATTGCAAAATGCACAGACAATTAAGCAGTAAGAAAACATAATAGATAACACATGACACAACAAATTTAATAAGGAGTTCACCCAATACTCCTGGGCTACATCTCCTAGTCCAGCCTTTAGTGGTGGCCTCTCTATTATGTTTTCAAATAGAGTTTTGTTTACAACAGTGGGCTCAATTTGAGCTTCACACACAACATAATAAAACAATAAGAGTTTACTTGAACCTCTCAAGTTCTCTATGAGTACACAGTCTCCCCTAATGCTCTCTATCCCAACTCTGTCTCAGCATTTTCCTTTGAACATTGCCTGCCTATTTGCACTATGTCTATGGCTTTTAAAGCCATTCTAGGCTGCTCGTTCGTTTCACCTCCCTGTCCTTCAGTGTCCTAGGACTCTGTCTATTCAAATCCCTCTTTCATCATTTCCCAAGTATGACATAATGCCTGAAGGGGAGGTGGCCACTGATTCCGTAATGTAAGAATGCCTGGATCCCTTGAACTCCATCGGATTCCCAAACATGGCCATTTTTCAGTAACACAGAGAAATATGCATAAAACAAGAAAAATATGTGAAAGCATGATATATCGGACTTCAAAGTCCTTGAAATAGGTTCAATCCCCCATCGAGTCTGCCCATAGGTCGCATTTCACATATCGAGAGGGCTATGTCCATCTGTGTCTTGGAAATAGAACCAAATCGTGAAAATACATTAAAATGGCTCTATTACAGACTTGAAATCATATCAAAATTCCTTTATACTACTATCGGGTCTGGATGTCGCATGGTGTATTGATATTGACTCCACTCTATGTTCTGATGCGATATTGCATATCGCACATGAACCTCGCTGATTATAACCGCTCCTCTACACAGTTCAGATGTGATGCGGTAATGCAATATATCATAATCGCTCATTACAATAACCCTCGGCTCATTATAAAGTGCTCCTCTGTATGCTCCGAAAATGATCCTGTGATGTGATATGGGCCGTCGTTCTACGCTCTTGATCGATGGTCCAAATTGACTCCGCCATTCGCTCATCACAATTTATATATATCTATATTGAGCGCTGATATCCCTGTTCTGTGAATCCCGATTGTGATTATTGATCCGATCTGGACCGTTGATCAGCCAGATCGGATGGCTACTGTGCATCACTCTGTTCCACCTCTGATAGCTCCATTTTCTCTGTTTTCATGGGTTTTGGGTTGCCCGATAATTTTTTTTGGCCTAGATAAGGGTGTCCCTCTTTCGATCTTTTCAATCCTTTAAAGGAATTTTAGCTTTGGGCATGATTTTAAAAGTTCTAATGAAGACTTAGTGGGCATTCTTAAATCCATTTGGATCAATAGGTTGAGGGGTGGGTGGGGTTGAATTTTCTTATTTATTAAATAAAATAAAAACATACATTTTTTTAATTAAAATTATATATTAATAATAAATAATAATAATAATAATAATAATTTAAAATTTTATATATAACAATAATTTAAAAAAAATAAGAAATAGTTATTCAAAGTTTTTTTTTTTTTTTTAAATTTATATTTATAAAACATTTGTTTAGTAATATATATATATATAATATATATATATATATATATATATATATATATATATATATATATATATATTTAGAAATTTAATATATATAAATTGTATAAAAAAATTAAAAATTTATATATAATTTAAATATTTTTCTATTTATATTTTTTTAAAATGACAATTATATGGTTTATTTTTTTTTATTTTCAATAATATGTATTATTTTTTTAGTTAAATAACACACACATATATAAATATTATTAGAAAGATGGTCTCTCTCTCTCTCTCTCTCTCTCTCTCTCTCTCTCTCTCTCTCTCTATATATATATATATATATTATATATATATAATATATATATATATATCAATAAGATTGTATCAAGGAAGGTTAATGTGAATATGTATGGAACAAAGACACCAATTACATCATCTATAATGGTAGTTGGATAGTCAATGAAGACTCTTGAACAGACCTGAACTGAGAAACATCGTAAAAGTCAAGCAACTGACCTGTCAAGTACATTAAAGATTATTTCTGAAAGGAGGAATTTACGAGAAATAAATAAAACAAATTTTACATGGCATGTTAAAGATGTTGAAACCGATGATAGTACACATATCTATCTATACTGTAGTATGATTAACTTTGGTGAACCATATGAGGTGATGGGCAAAGTACGAGACATATGTTTGGTGCTGAATACAGACAATGTTTATGTTCTTCCAAAATTGCCCAAGTCACATGAAAATGTTAGATATCATCTCTCAAAGATTAAGTATGAAGAATCTACACCATTGTGTGAAGAAATTATAAGCAACATTCCAAATAACATTGTAAGTATTCTTATTTATATTTATACATTACGCATTATTGTAAGGATCATTAAATTTTTTATAAATGATTGATTATTGACATATTGTATTTTCTTTGATAGGATTTTGCTAAGAGACTTTCAATGGTGCTAGAGGGTATTTATTATCTAGAGCCAAATATTATGAATGTGATCATCAATTTTTATACAGAGACAGAAGAAGAAAGGAGAAGGAAGCAAAGAGCAACAATCCACGACACTACAATAGTACATACAAGGGATCATCAAAGAATCCATAAGGTGTGTCAATATAGTAAAGGTAAACATGTTTATCTTGAAGATGTGGAAGCTGAAGCTAAAGCTGAAACTCAAAAATATGTTACAGTTAATGCGGAGGAGGTTAGAACTATTGTTGGAAGGAGAAATGAAATAAAACACCAAAAATAAAAATTTCCACGGATGTCACTCTTCCAGTTGATAATGAGGAGATTGTTTATGTAGAATAATATATGTTAACCAGTAAGACAAAGAAATCAAAAGTTGGTCAATACGTTAAAATCATAGGCAATAGTGAAGATCAAAGTGAAATTTCTAAAGGCAGTAAAGAAATCATAACACTAGGTGTTGATTTCGACGATGACATTACTAATAAAAACAAAATTCCATTCAAAATCACTTGAGGAAGAATAAATTAATTAATAGTGGCAAAACATTTGATCTTAATGTCACCCAATTGTATAGGTCAAATGAAGGACAATCTCAATATCAAATTAGAAAGGCACATCACCTAAATGTTCATAATTTGAAAACATTATTGAGGTATAACCCATATGCACATGTGGTGGATTATGTGATTCTTGTTGATCAAAATAAAGTTCCTAACAAAGAGGAATTTGATAGGATACAATGTTTTGAATACAAATATTATGTAATTGGAGGGAACCATTCAGAAGATGTCAAAAGACAATTAATCGAGGAATATCCCAATAAATCTCTTTTTGAAATAATGAAATGCATCATTTGTGTTCGTTTAAAAGAAATAGAGGCAACGTTATTGGCATGGGATCATAATTTAGATAATGAGTATAGAATTTCTATGAATTTCATCCAAAGGTTTAGATCTATTCATAATGTATTTGTAGAAGAAATTGGTGGGGATAAGACAAAAGTCAGTTTAAGCTTTGGTAATGAATTTTGTATGGAAATAGGTTATCAAATTGAGAATAAAATCAATATAAAAGGTGGAAAAGTAAATTCAGAATTATTTAGAGGCACAGAAAACATTTTCTAGTTGCCATTTAGAATAGGGGAGATATGGGAATTGATTGGTGACATTTTTGACATGTGTGAAAATATTTCCATTAAATATTAGAAGGTTGGAAAGTTTGAACCCATAATATGTACCAACAGTAAAACATTTCCTCAAATGAAGCGACATCCAAATGATACAACTAGCACACCTTGGAGAACATTGCAATGAGTGAAGGATGATAAACTGGTCAAATCAATATTATGTTGTGTGAATTCATGTGAATTGTCATTAGACGAAATGTGCTCAAAATTTCAAAAGCAATTTTTTTGAATTATTTTTACTTTTTCTTGGATTATAATTTTATTTTAAATATAACATATTGTTGTTGGTAGTATTTCCTATACATATCATTATATTAACAATTTTTTACTTTATTTATTCAGTCATAAGGTTTATATGAAAATATAAGAACATATGGTTAGAATGTTGAATGAAGAGAATTAGAATGATATTGTAGAAAACTACGCAGAATCAAGTTCTACAACAACACTTAAATATTTTATCTTGCATCCAAAAAGTTATGCTAATTTTTACATTCATTTTATTCATATGTAATTTTTATTTTATTTTATTACTTATACTTATATTTCTTTATTTCATTAAAGATGTTAAATAAACATGCGAGTGGAGTATGAAATACTTTCAAAAGATTTATTGAAAAAATTATGTTAGAAAGGCTGAGAAAGAAGCGTCTTAGAAATGTTGAACTTGATTCTACTCTTACTCATTTCATTTGGAATGGGTTGGACACCATCCAATATCAAATAATACAAGGCAATTGTGAAGACATTGCAAAACTCATACCTAAAAGAGAATATGTCTTGGTTATTGTAGAATTCCTCATGGTTTCAATTTTCCAAACATTGAATATGATAATGAGCCTTATACTTATTAATATTTTAATAAAGTGTTTATGGGCTTTCAAGAAGTCACAACATCATCACATTGGAGATTTGTGACATTTCATCCAAACACACAATTTGCAAGGTTATTAACAAGCTTCAAGGGAAAATCAAACTCAAGGATGCAACTTACATGGTAAGACATCGAAATTGTATGTTTGATTAATGTTTAATATATTTTTTTTTTTTATGTACAAGTTAATTGAACTTTTACTGTGTCATGTTACAGGAAAAAGTCAAATCTTATTTCTTCCAAAGATGAGCCAATTATAAGTGCTTCTGATTTCATCCATGTTGAATGTTGGACAAAAGATGATAGCTATAAGTATATTCTTCTTAATCAAGAAAATGGAATGAGTCATAGCTAAGTATTGGTTCATTATGTGATCTTAAGAAACTTAACATATGATCATTAACATTTATAAAAAAAATGCATGCATTGATTAATTATCTTATAGATTTATGTTCAAATGAAAGAGATTGGTTTTTGGATTTATTTTCGGGTTCACGCAAGTTTTATTATATAAAATTGAATTTTAATATTTTATTTTTTTGTTTTGATCTGTTTATACTAATTTAGTTATTTTTTTGTGCTTAATAATTAAGTATAACACTAGCATGTTGCCTAGAAAAACGAATAAATTGCATTGCAATTGAAAAATACCCACTAAAATGCAATTTTATTCAACAAAGAATTAATGCTCTTCAATTTCTTTTAGATGAAATGCAAGAAGTTGTTTTGAGGAAAGAAGATTTTAATTAATCATGTGTGGCAAAGAAGGCAAAGGAACCTAAACCACCATGCTATGGAATGATTAGAAAGTGATATATTGGGAGATTTGTAGACATGAAAGGTCCATTAGAAGAGGAAAATGAGGAAACTCAAGGAGAAAATATTGTGGAAGAAGAAAATAATGAAGTTGCGGAAGATGATGAATATGGATTATATGATATTGTGATCACATTTAAGTTATGCTTGCAAATCAAGATCAATTTTGAGAGATATTCATTAGTTTTACTTTAATGTTTTGAATTTTAGATTTTATGAGACGAATGAAAATTTGATTATTGTTGTTATATGTTCAATATTTGTATTATATAATTTCCACTTCAATTTTTATGTGAATCAATTCTTTTTGTAAAAAAACTACTATTATATTTTAACATAAAATTCATAAAAAAACGTTATTTAAAAAAATATATATAGGATTTTATCATAAAAATCATTTATTCGACATGTCATTTTTTATAAAAAGTCTCAAAATGTGTACTTTTTCATTATATTTATGTTGAAAATGTGTATTTTTTGTCAACTGTTTAAAATTATTGCTTTTAGTGACAATTATTTGATGTGCATTGAAATATCATTTAACATTACATAAACATATAGAAAACACTAACTTTAAAATATTGACCTATTTTTTTTAACTACGTGAAAGAATTAAGATTTCACTACAAAAAAGGTTGAAAAGAAAAATAAAAACAAACAAATAGATAGATACATTTAAAAATTAATATCTTAGGGAAAAATAAGATATTAGAAAATTTAAAGTGTCAAAAATAAACCCTCCAGAAAAAAGGGGTTGATGCTGCATCAACACTTTTCAAAATCAACATGAAAACCACTAACATTTTCAAAAAAAGATTATAAGAAAATTTGAAATGCCAAAAAATGCTAAAAAAAAAAGTGTATTTTGAATCACCACTTTTCAAAATCGAGTGATTTTTTTCTACCTCAAAAGAATAGGTACTAGGTAATTTTCTCGTTTAATCAGTAACTATGTTTTATTTTTTTCAGAGTTTAGACTTCTGTGATCCATAAAATCTTAAAAAAAAAATTTAATCAGTAACTATGTTTTATTTTTTTCAAAGTTTAGACTTCACAATCACATAGAAGTAATTTCGTAAATCGAAGAGTCCCTACTCCTCTTTAAGAACACAAGATCTGATTTCATCTTAGAGACCTTCAAGGGTACCTTCATTCAACGACTCTTATCTACTATTAACTCACACGATGACTTACAGTCATATGAACAAGGTCAAATGGATTCGTGATTAATATTCTAAAAGCCCCCCTTAATCATTACCTAAATTTTAACTTGTTTGTTTGTCTAAGTCTCGGCTAGGCCTACAAACATGAGTCAAATATTTGTTTTTAACTTTCTTTGCTACAATATAATGATCCAACTTTTCTTGAAATTTTTGCTCCAATCTTCTTTCTTCTTCTTCTTAGTCTATATACTAAAGATTAGATATTTCTCTTTGTTACAACAAGGATGATGCTAATTCAATTAATCATTTTCAACAAATTTACTTCCATCATCAAATGTTTAAGTCTTAATCAATGGAATGCAAATGTTTAAGTCTTAATCAATGGAATGCTTTAGATAAGAATTGTTAGTTCCCTGGAACACACTATTGTGTCTTTCATGTATTTGTTGCACTTTCAATTTGGTCTTGCCTTCATCATCGCTTTGGTCATGGATCTTCAACAAATTCCTGCCTCAACTTGCTACACATTTTCCTATAATCAATTGGTAACTGTTCAATAGTAGGATCATGTAGAATACATTGCAGTTGATATTCATGGTAATCAATAAAATCATTCTATTTATTAAATAATAAATTAATAAATAATTCTTGTGACAAAAAAATACTACCTAAATAAAAAAACATTACCTGGCCAAAAATACTTCCAAATAGACCCTCAAAAAAAATATCATAAAAAATATCATGCTATCCCACTCAGTGAACTCGTTTTACTCCAATCAGAGGGATGACCTTCTACGTGACTCTCCCGACACGGTGGTCGCCACACTCAGCTCCACGCACGATGCTCACGAGCAACACTCTTTGTGGATAGAACAACTCGTTCAACTGACCTTTAATTGTCCTTCCACAGCCAATAACAGTCCACCCACTTCGCAAGCCAGACATACATATATATTGATGGTGAACTAAACAAGGATCCACCTTCAACGAGACTCACCTGCGCCATCCAACTTGGCAGATCGACCCTAGCTGCAGCTCTCTACTGCACAGCGGCCTCTCCACACAACGGGGCTTGATCTCTCGAATTGAACTGGCGAGGACCCGATCTTCCTAAGGATAAATCCCGTCAACTCTCACAAAACAATTATCTCACACACGCAGCTCCCTCACGCAACTTAGCTTCTCAATTGATCCACGCTGGTCTCAACGACTCTTATACACACTCTGCTACTTCACTTATACCACACATCATAATCGGACAATGAAAACCTCCACTCACTGATTTCACACCCTTAGATCTCGCACAGGACAAGCAAATCCGAGTCAACAAAATCCTTTCGTAGATCTGGCTTATCTTCAACACCTTCTCTATGATCCACAGCTATCTATAGGTTTAAAGGATCGAACAACTCTCTCTTCTCATAGTCAATCACATCCACTTATTATCCACTACTCAACACAGCGGGATCTCCTAGTGGTCGTGGATTCGTTGACGAAGAGACTAATATCCTCCACGATGTGTAAACGCTAATAAAACTATGGCACATAAACAGATTGAGATTTCTGAATGCAAGAAATACGACGACAACTCCACATTCTTCCACATAATCTTAACATCCACGAATCACTCAAATGGCACAACACTCAAACAAGGAAGGAAGACTCCATATATCAAGACTCTAAAGCCACAATGCTTCAACCCATGGGTCTGCTCTACTCAGGATCACATGAGGTTCCAATCTCGTGGCCTAACCATAGATACGAGTCTCCAGTCACACATGCCTACACTCAACACAAGATGGCTATCATGAACGATAACAGGCCCAGCAACATCAGCGATTCACATTACATATGATCTCACCATCCGCGGGCTCACAGTCCCCTTGACTGCAGTTCATATGTTGGACAGGTCCACAGTGCCAGACTCCTGACCACACCACGTCGCCTTCGTTGTTCCTCCTCAGCACACCATTCGTAGGAACACTGCGACATGTCCTTAACTCAACGGCTGGCAACGCACTATTGCAACACTCCACGACATGCACCAACCACAACCTCGTCAAGCCACACTGGCTCTAATACCATACCAGAAAATGAAAACTCATTCAAGAGCTTGATGATATCATTCACAAACACTGAGATTTATACATATATCGAGTTGTAGAAACTACAACTAGTGTCGTTATTTCTTAACGAAATTCAACGACTCATGCCGACCGTTAATTCTCCGGGAAATGACACCAATGATTCGTGTCAAGGGCTAACCAGCTTGTTACAGCGCATTAAATGCCCTGGTACATGCATGCCCTATAAGTTAGCCTTTGCATGACTCGCTGTCATATGAAAAGCTACAGAAGACTTCATAATTAATATTTTCACATATCATCATTTCTCTTCTCTTATATTATTTTAAATAAATTCTCATTATTTCTCTCGTTTTAAATGGTTACTCATTATTCTGGAGTGGTTTGCAAGTCCTTTTCCAATAAGTAGTTATAAATATTAATTTAAATGCAACTATCCTTAAAAATAGAAACTCCCCTATTGATTATAACAATCGTTCATTGATATCAATGAATTTTTAACCTAAAAGTTGCATACAATACATGCATTTTGATGATATTCACTAACATTTCTATTTCAATATAGTTGGTAAACATTTGTTTCGCTTAGCTCCATCGATTAATCAAAATAGACACCTTAATGGTGTCTTTCATCATTCTTAGCGGAAATCGTATGCCTTAAAAAGTTAAGGCACCAACTTAAAATACGGAAATAATGTAAAGGTTTACCATTATTATTTTTTTAAATAGAAAATATTTTAAATTTAAATTTAAAGAATTACCAATACTTTACTATACTATTTTTTTCTCTACATTTTAAATTTTTATAATTAAAATCATTTACGAATAACAATTAATTTTTTTAGTCTACTTACAAATACATTATTGAATAATTTATAGAGAGGAGTTTTAAATTCATTTAAGGATTACAATGTTAAACTCGATTAAGGCATTAACCTAGAACCATTGAATCAACTTTAAATGGTTAGTCCGAACATAACATAGGGCACACGAAAGCCACTTGACGAGGGCAACCAAAAAAAACGGTAAAACTTGATTATATCGTAAATGGAATTCAATAAATTCTATTCATTTCTTCGTTAAAATTTATAAGCGAGAATGTATTTTTAATGGAATGGTTATTTATGATAAGAATGTGAATCCTTCGTCGTTTATATCTTTATTTTATTTTACAATTTAATTTACTTTTTGTTTTTGTTTAGTTATAGTTTTATTTTTATTTTTCTTTTAAATTTAGTTTAGATACTTCTCGTGTTTTTTCCTTAATAAAAATTCATCTTATTATAAAAACATATTGTTGGTAATATTCTAAATAGAATTTTGTAAAATTCCTAGCATAAAATTTTTTAAAAATCTTTTGATGTCATGCACAACATTTAAATTATTTTTATATACATTTTTTTAAGATAGAAGAGAGGTCTAAGTATATCAAAAATAAATTATAAAGAATTGAGTCAAAGTTTTTCTAAATATTAGAGTAAAAGTCTTATTGTACTTATTTCTAAATATGGGATTAAGAAAAAATTTCCCTAATAAGAGGATTAATATGATTAACTCAACTTTAGCCAAGTTATATGGAATTATTTTGGAAAACAAGATCATTGTATTGGTAGAAACATATAAAAATAGAGATAGCTCAATCAAGTTGAATTTAGTAGTTATCATTCAACTATGGAATAAATTGTCATGTTTAAGATCATTGCAATATACTTATCATCAGGAAGGAGGAGTTTTAGAATAATGGAATCAAACTCATATGTTATTTCAATCACTTTAGAAAAACTTTTGACATAGTACCGAAGAAAAACTTTTGAAATACATTAGAAGAGAAAAAAAACCATCTTGAGTTGGTAGTCAGTGTGAAAAGGTTTTATGAGAATGTCATTTCCATGTTTGAGGAACAATTAACACTGGTTGGAATAATTTAATTGTAATATAGAAATTAAGCAAAGTTGTCCCTTGTTCCCTATCATTTTATGGCATAGACATATAATTTTTTGTAGCTAGGTTGCTCTAGCCTCACCCTTAGTGGCATATATTTCATCATTCTTCCTTATGAGATTGATTTGAGGATGAAAAGTGACAACCTAGGGTTCCTTTCTCTTTCTTCCCTGTAACATATGCCCATATTTATAAATATCTTATCTAGTGAATGCATGGCCATGCATTCGAATAAGAAGAAAGGTGAATTTAATAAGCTAGGATTTACCACTTAGCTATGCCAATAAATTTAGATATTAAATGTATCATATGAACATATTTGGAACTTAATAACTACAGAGAAGTTTTTGAGGAGGTGATGAGGAAGTAAGAAAAAAATTAGAAACAATCTAAGGATAACATGAAATGAGTATACACATGACCAATAAAAATTTACCTATATATTACGCATGAGTTGCTTTGGTGCAAGGAATGAGAATGGTCATTGTGGAAAAGCAACGACCATTGAAAAAAACATGATCATGCTTGGAAAGGTCCATAAATAAATAATTCATAAAATCCATGGGCAATGATACTCACATCATAAATATGATTGGAAAGGTCTTTTATAGACCTTATTTGAATTGGTTAGATTTATTTTGATGCATAGAGATGATCGATAGATAAAGGGATAAAGGATTGAACCCCTTGTTGCATGGATGGATAGAAAAAATGTTGTAAAGGTTTTATATCTTTTCAATGTGAGAGATTCTTTACCATAAGAAAATCCATGGCCTTCATTAAGGAACATAAAACAATATGGAGCTTTCCACACACACACACACACACACCTAGTTAAGCGTATACAATGACTCGTCCTGAACTAAATCATTTAAGTAATGTGTCTCACAATCATAGTGGTGTTGGCATTTAGAAATATAACAAGTTATTTCTTCAACATCATTCAAATTCTTGGTTGGATAAACCAATAAATATTGAAGCGTAGCCGTGGAATTTATAGCCTTATTAACTGTAAATAATAAAATAAATCTAATGTAATGGTTATCTCAAAATAAAACATGAAACAAATAATAATACTAAAGTTAAAAATTCATGTAAGTAATGTTAATAAAGGAAAGATAATAAGACCAAGGTCATGGGACACATATTCTAAGCTGAATGTTGGGAAAAAACATCCTAGTGCGAGTGTTCATTTGGTTTATTATGGCTAAGGAAATTGACAAAGGAAATGGAAAAGACTTTGGAAAGGAAAAATGACATTATTGGCATTCTATTTATGAAAATAATGGAAATTAAGAGGAAAGGAAGGTGAAAGGTCACAGTTGCATGTGAGGAGGAAAATAAAGAAAATAGAGGCCTCTTTAATAAAAATGATTTTGAGGATTAGTTGGTACCTTTTTACAAGTTCAATTTTGGAACCCTATCTCTCTACTCTCTCTTCATCACGCTCTTAGTCACTTCAAGAATTCTTGGAGAATTCTAGCACTAGATGAGGAAAAGAAAAGGAAGAGAAAAGAAGGCAACAGGAAGCAAAGATCAAGCAAGGAAGAGCATAATCAAGTGGCTGCAACAAGTTTACTTGTACGTATCAAATTGAATGTTTGATTTCCTTTCTAGATTTGGCATGCATGGTACATGCATGTGTGTATTTAGTTCTCTTATTTTCAATGGCATCGGTTTTGCTAGGTGTGATAGTGATTTTCAACCTTGCCTTTCCATTTCCGGACAGCCATGGTGTGATGGGGTTCTCTCATTTTGGTTGGGTTGGATTGTTGGATGGTTTCGAAATGTAGTGAGGTGGTCTCTAGAGAAGAACACAAGGCTGAGGAATCCTTGGACTAGTGGGTCTAAGAATCCCCAATCGATGAATGGTGGGATATACGGTAAATCCTAGAGGTGTATGCCCTAAATTAGGCCTAAGAATCCTCGACTACAAGATGGTGGGATATATGATAAAGTCTAGAGGGTGGAGTCTAAATTAGGCCTAGAAATACTTGACCAGAGAATGGTTGGATATATAGTAAATCCTAGAGACTAGGAGATAGACAAATACCTCACTGTGTAGGTGGAGAGATCTGAAGGCAACCATGTTTGTGTATGCCTACTGATCCCTGGATCGATATATGGTGGGATTGTGATAAAGCCTAGTATTGCATGTTTATTGTTTGGGCCTAAGAATCCCTTGGTGGATTACGGTAAATCCTAAGGAAACCTGGATTGGTTTTGTTGTGAGACCCACATTCATGCATGGAATATGGCATGAGGGTGATTGGCCAATTGAAATATTTGGTTCAAACGAATCTATGATCAAGTGGTTCGTGGAAATTCTTGACTTGGTTGGCTTATGCATTCATTAATAAGATCTCCTTCTCCTTGGTATTTCATGTGTAAATATACTTGTTCATATGTGATTTTTATGGCTATTATATCCTTGTTATTTATGTTGGTTATATATTGGTTATGAGTATGTTTTATGGCATACTTGATGTATGGGTCTTATCATGTTTTGATTAGAAAATGAATGAACAATGAATATATGACCCAATAGATGATAACACATCTATTGTGATAAGGAATCAATGTTTCCTTACGAATCTCAGAAAATTGTGATACCCCTATGCTCAAATATGTTCCTATGACCCATAGATTACATATTTGTGACATGTTTGATGAAATGCTTATCATTAGGGGAATGGTCAAGTCCTTGATCAAATGTTTGTGTTATTAGTTTGATTTCATTGTTGTTTATCATTTCTAAAATTTTTGAGAAGTTCAGGGCAGTGGCTTGAGACCTAGCCCTAAAAAGTGGCTCAAAATCAAAGGTTGGTGTCTCATAAATGTCTGAAGAGGTCCACAACCGCTTGCACGCCTTGTTGTGGGAGAGATTGGAATGCCTCATTCACATGCATGGCTTGTCATGGGAGCAGTTGAGGTTCCAAATTAGAAAATTGACAAGTTGTCTTAGGGGTTAAGCACCTGGAAGGGTTAGTTTCCTCTTAAAGGGTCTGTAGCTCTTGAGGAAGGTCAGATGGGTTTTGTTTTGTCAGTTGCACTTCCTTAACTATACATGGGGATTTGAATCACATCATCATAGCCTCTTGTCACATGTTTACCCCAATGGATTGGTTAGCTTGGGTAAATGTGGGAGGAGGATGCTACATAGTGGTATCAGAGCATGGTTCACCCCTTGGACTAGATGGGTAGTGTGTTGGTCATGCACACATGTCAGTTGCATATGTTTTCTTTATACTTGTGGTAGATTTTCTTGTTTTCTATGGACTGTGGTGGTCATTGTTGCAGTTGTGCCACCTTGTGAAGGTTGAGTGTGTTGTTGTTATATGTATTTATCATGACTGTATATTGATTGTTCTATGGTTATGCATGTCAGTGTTTATATTTTGTTGTGCATACATTGACATGGTGATATTTGGTGTGCATGAGGTCATGGTATGTGGTCGGTATGGTCATCCATTGATAATTAGATAATGGTTCAAATGGTGTTTATATGCTTCTATGGTTATGTTTTTACATGTATTGCGCTAATTTGGTTGATCTTGTAGATGATATATCCTCCCCTAAACAATAGTGAGGTATGTTTATTATGTTATGTTTTGGTTTTAGCTGACATTGTATACTTGTAAGAAAGAGATCACAGATGACTAGAAAGATGGTAGACTAGAATTCACAAGATTCTCCCTATGGATCAGATAAGCAGTGTGGTGGTGGAAATTATTCTGACTTAGCAGACACATTGAGAGGATTGAAGGAAAAAATAAGAATTTGTGAGGTATATAATGATAGGGTCATTCAGGAATGGGAGAAACAAGCAAAAGTCAATGTAGTAATCCTTTAGGGTTTGTTAGAATTACATAGACAGGGACAACTTCAGATCAGCCATGGGCATGAGGATAGGACTAATGGGGCATATGGTAGTAGATCTCATGGTGGGAATAGGTTGGATAGGCATGACATGATCAAAGATGGAAATTTCATGGATACACTAGATAGGAGATGTGAAGGACATAGGCTCTATTCTAGATCTGGTTCTGACAAGCACTATGATAGTCATTGTTATCATTCTTACAAGAGGAGTGATAGGGAATATTTTGTAAATGGGTTCAAGAAAGCAAAGCTAAGTATATTTGATAGATATTTGAAGAAGCCAGAAGATGTTGAGTCATGGTTACTTGGCATGAGAAAGTTCTTTGAGCTACATGATTATATGGATAATATGGATGCTAGAATTTCTACCCTGAACCTCAAAGGGAAAGAAAACCTCTAGTGGTAAGATGTGAAGTAGGTTAGAGACATGAAGACAAAAGACTTGAGTTGGCATGAATTCAAGATATTTTTCATGAAGAAATATTTGTCAGAGAGATAGTATGACAACAAAGCTAAGGAATTCTATGAGCTAAAGATGGGATCAATGATAGATGATGATTATACGACTAAGTTCCTCGAGTTATTGAGGTATGTACCATATCTTAACGATGAAAAATATAAAGTTCATAGATTCATCAGTGGATTTCCATTAGCATTTATAGATCAAATTGAGTATGATGAGCCTAGGTCAGCTGAGGAATTCATTGGGAACTTGAACCACTATTGTAAGCAATCAAAGCGTAAGACAAAATATCAAGAAGGTCAGAAAGGGAAAGACAAATCTAAAGGTAAATGATAGTTAAAAAGAATAAGACATCAGAATAGAGAAGAGAAGGAAATTATTGCACCTTACAAGAAGTTCAACATAGTTAGGTAGGGGCATGGGTCATAGCCTGAAGGGAAACAAAATAGAGGTGATGGTAAAGGAAAGCTGCAGTGTTCGACATGTGGTGAGGAGAACCTTAAGAGAGATTTCCCGCATAATAGGGTGGGAAACCTCAAATATACAAAACATGGGAGGCACAGACTGTTGGGGATGTTAGGTAGAGCACTCCTCGTATTTGTAAAGCATTGGATAATAGGTAGGAAGATCGCCACACTTCTATTATCGGTATGGATTGTAAGATTTATGATAAATTTGTTTCTATTTTGATTTACCCTCGATCTAATTATAGTTATGTTATCCTTGACTTGGTGGATAATTGTGGTTTGAATAAATAGGTGCATGCAAAATCTTGGTTATTGCAGTTGGCTATAGGTATGAAGAAAATAGTTCATCATTGGGTAAGGTCTTGTGCATTTGAGTTGAATGGTATGCCTACATCAATGCATTTGAATGTAATTTCATTGGGATCATACAATATGCCATTGGGAATGGATTTGTTATATCTTCACAAGACTATGGTGGGCTTTTATGGTAAACCTCTTGAGTGTTTGGATGAAAAAGGAGAATAGAGGACCTTTCAGGGTAAGAAGAAGGCAACATCAGTTAGAATGGTGACAAGTATGCAAGTAAAGCACAGTGGAATAAAATGGCGTGTGTTATTTGCAGTGCATATTTCTAGTGATAAAGGTAAGGAGGATGAGGGTGCAAAAGTATTAAATAGGTACTTGATCTTGCAATAGTTCTAGGATGTATTTCTAGTAGATAGTTCATAATTTCACATCATAGGGAAGTGAATTTTTTATTGAGTTGGGACCAGGGGAAACACACGCATCGAAGGCACCATACATGATGAGCACACCAGAGTTATTAGACATTATCACCTAAAAAATTATCACTTAGCCATTTCTAACTAGGTGGATCAAAATACACCATGTAGGATTAATTGTACCATAGTAAAATCACTTTCACCATGCGAAATAATTTAGTAAATCATTTTGTTTAAAATATTTCTAATTAAAATTAAAAAAGCACATGAGAATAATTGAATAAATCGTTATTTATTTAGTTTTCTCTAGGAATAATTATTAAATCTTTATTTGATAATTATTCCTTGTCACATTTTCCTAAATCACCTAGGAATAATTATTAAATCATTATTTGATAATTATTCCTTGTCGCATTTGACTCAATCACCTAGGAATAATTAAATAAACCACTATTTATTTATTATTCCTTAATTCTATTTTTGGAATAATTGTTAAACCATTATTTGATAATTATTTCAATTTCACACATTTCTTAATCATCACGAAGTAACTAATAAACCATTTTATTTGTTAATTACTTCTAATAAAGATATTTGACCATTTTGAATATCTTTTCCCTCTCCAAAAAATATCATAAAGTATTCCTAATAGTTAGATCTTGATTTGGTCAATAATATTTTGTTATTTCCTATTTTCAAGTTCAACCTAATACTTTGTTATAAATAAGAGGGGTTTCCGTTCATTTTTTGCCATGATCACTATTATGATCACCACTACCATCTTCTCGCATTCAAGCTCCGAGTTGAGTTTCATTCTTTGTTTTGGGTTTTTCTCACACTAAGAGAGAAAGGATCTTTGAAGCAAAAGGACATCAAAAGAGTCATCCCACGGATGGGGATTTGCAGTCCCTTATTGTAGATCTTTTACACCAGGTGTTTTTAATAAAAAAATATTCATTTAAAATTACTTCTCCTATTGGGTTATTACATCTGTTTTTCTTGTTGTTTCATGTTTTTGGATCACATACAATCTTTCTGTTGTAGGGTTTTCTTGTTTTATTATTGCACATCTGAAGTGTAAATAGCCACATCGTATTGTTCAGGTCACTTTCGACCAATGAATTAATTGAAGATGTTTTGGTACATCTTCCAGAAAGCTTTACACTAACAAATGGTGACTTCATTGGTGTGGTAATTCAAATCCTTGGTGAATTTCATTTTAGTGGTTTTCAGTATTTTTCTTCACCTATTTTTAGCCTCACAATTTCTATTTTTAGATCTTCTTTCTTTTTTGTCCAAATTTTTTGATTTTATTGGTTTTCCAGATCTTCTACAGTTCACAGGTACCAGCCGAGCAGGAGATGGCACAATCTAGATGTGATCTACCGACCAAGAGTCCTAGGAGAAAAACACACTTTTCATCCCAGTATGTGCATTTTGCAACACACTTTTTGGCCTATTTCCCGCTCTCCAATGCACTATTTAGGTCAAAACTTGCATTTTTCCCTTTTCTAGAAATTATTTTTAGAATTGCTTTTTCAGAGTTTCATACTGTGTTGTGTGTGTACTAGGTAGGGTTTCTATTTTGTCTAGAGCCACCCCTAGGCCTAGATTCTCTTAGTGTTTTCTCTTCGTGGAAGGAAAACCCCCCCCCTATGGTTTAGAGAACACCTCCACCTTTTTGTGAAGAGATTTTCTAAGTTGAGGAGTCTAGGGTACATCATTTTTAGACATTGATTTTTAGGGTCTCGTCCATTGTTTTACAACACTCTAGGATAGGTTTCCTCTTAATTTTAGTCCATTTATAGTAGGATCCCCTTGTGTGTCATAGGTTTTGGAGCTTCTTTCCTATCCTTTGCAACATTATTCATCTCTGATTTTTGTTATTTGCCTGCACCAATTACAATAGATTAGTGCCTATAGGTCATAGTCCCTTTGACATTAGATATTTTAGGACATTTGTGTATCTTTGAGTAACATGTTTTCCACCTCTTTTTTGGCTGTTTGATATCCTTTTTGGGTGGGGTTGTGTGCTTGGATCAACTATTTATTTTACTGTCCATTTACAACATTATTTATAGTTTTTCAACATTTTATTTCAGAAACATATGGAATCATAAAACATGCTCAACTAACTCATACATTGAATACATTTTTCACACACATTTTCACATGCTAAGAAAACGTGAGCTTGGTTAACACTACTAAGCCTAGACTTGAAACAAGCCACATAATAAGAGTATAAAACATTTAGATTAATCCCACTTGGACAATAGGGCCAAACAATCTGTGGTATAGCTGTAGGATTAGTGGGATATGCTTCTAATAACACCCGTCAATCACTTACCTTGAGGCATAGAAGTTGACCTGGTAGGGAACTTAAAATCCTTCACTATCCCACGATCCAAAACTAGAGTGTGTCAGAACCCTGATTCAGAGGGGGTTAGGCTAGGTCATAGTGTGAGAAAATCTCCTCAAGGCTACCCAACCCATGGTAGGTAATTACATACAGTGGATGATTACTAAGAATCTCAAGACTCGACCACCCCTGTGGGACGAAGGTAACTATAGTGACCAATCATAGGAAAACATACTATATGACTAGTTGTGGGAATAAGTCTGTTCTCTTCCCCACCTTTCTCTGGACAACTCTACTTACGAGGATCATATTTTTTCAAGTAAGAAGTCTTTTGGAAGGCCGTCTGAAACAATAGATTTAGGATTTGTTTGAGGATTTAGACCACCGATAGGTTAGAGGTCATTTTCTTTGATAGGACGTGCTTTCTTGAATTAGAGTAACATCTTAATATATTTAGTTTACACTTGGCACCACTACACTACATGTTTGCTTGTTATTTGTTTCTCTTTTCCTCCTATCATTGTGCCCGCTAGGAGTTTGTTGTGGAGACGTGTGGCCTTGGCCATCAATTTCCATTAGGACATAGTACTCCTCCCCATCGAGTTAGATTTGATCCTCTGAGTCCTCCATCGATTCCTCATTCTGATTCAGGTTGTACTGATTATTCCAGTTATTCGTTTGATTCTACATCTTCCCAACCCCGTACCATCACCATGTCCAGAACCAACATTGGTATGAGAAACCAAGGTGGTAACCAATGTACTAACCATGGTAACCCCACAAATAAAATCTCTACTGGTATGGTCACTCCTACTCTCTTTCTACCCTTTATGGCTAGTTTGAGTCTCCCTAATTTTAGCCATCTTGTTAATGACCCTCTTCTCCATGACCTTAATTAGCCTTCTATGCCTACCAAGCTTCCTTCCAACATACCCAAGTTTGAAGGAAATCTTGGAGAAGATCCAACAAATATGTTCACTCATTCCCTATGTTGTTCTCATCTAACTCTATCATTGAAGACTCCATCTATCTTCACCTCTTCTAGTGCACCCTTATTGGAGTTACTACAAAGTGGTATGTAGATCAACCCAGAGCCTCTCATTCCACTTTTTTAACTCTTGCAAAATAATTTTTATCATATTTTGAATTACCTCTCCATTTTGACACTAGTATCGAACTCTTGAATTCTTTCTATCAAACTTCTGCCACTCACCTATCTAACCATGTTCAAGAATGTCTTAGAAGGAGGAGCATGTTTAGGGCCCTTGAATTTGAAGACTATGTTTACATGGATTGGTTCCTTATATCACTTTTTGCCCCCATAGGAAAATATGTCGCCTCCCACTTGAGGAAGATGTCCCCCAAGTAGTTTTGAAATATGACTTGGTCTATGCAGAATCACGATATGTTTATAGTGTCCTTCCCAATTTTCCTCGGCCTAATGCGAATAATACACTAGGGGCATCTCATGATGCATACGGTATCATTGGAACCATTTAACACCATAAACCTCTACCATAAGCTCCACCACCGATGAGTTATGGTCAACCCCAGGGTGCACCAGTTCCTCTTCCACTTATCCCCCTCCCAATACTTCACATGGAAATAGTTATCCAGGTCTAAGCATGTCTTACACATATCCCCATCAACGTCAATGGATGTCATGGCCATATTATACTCCACTTATTTATCCTAATGCTTCCCCATCTCCTTATTATTTGTATGCACTACCTATCACTCCATCCCCTTTAGCACTAGTGCCCCAACCCCCCATGCCTCCTCCACCTCTCCCATAATAGGAAAGTCATCCTCAAGGTCAAGTGTGTGCTAAGCAGAGTGCAACCAGTGCCCCTAAACCTAAGAAATGGAACAAGGGCAAAGGTAAATAGAACCATCCATCTCAAGGTAACCAGGGTAATTAGGGTCTACCACTTAAATGCCCCATAGGGAAATTGGCCTAATCCTGTAACCTAGCAAAGGGGAAGATAACTGAAGCAAAACAAGGCTCTTCATACAAATAAAACTTGTGCTTATTGTAGTGCATTTGACCATTATAATCATGAGTGTCGCCTTTCACCTCAAAGGCACCAAGTATGGGAAGCTCAAGAAACTGCTTCTATAGGACCTCAACCCATTGCTCCACCTCCTCCTCCTCCTCCTACTTCAGCATAACTGACTATCCTTATCAATCATATTCCTCATCAAGGATATATCACTACCTAGCCTGCATAAGGTCATGTTGCTCCCCAACATTCAAAATAGGGTCACAATGATTATCATATCCTTATGATGAATTCTGATGATGTTAACCTTTAGACTCATTCACAGTAATATGAAAAACCTCCTGCAAAGTCAATGAAAAATTCCAAACCTCAAGTTTCCACCGAGCCTCTGTCATCATCAAATGGTACTTTATAGATCCCTTTCCCTAAGGTATAGGTTGTTCCTAAGATCCCCAAAGTTCTATTACATCAAAGCGCAAATTCTTCTAATGATTCCCAAACCTATATCATAGTAGATGACTTGGCGTAGTCCCCTTCTATGATGTCAATGCTGAAAGTCCTCTAGACGTGCCCATCCCAACAAAAATATCTACTATTTTGTTTGGGTGTTGTTTGTCCTTTCGACGATCATATGATTGTCTTTCATGTTGACAAACCATAACATTTCCCCCTTCCTTCATCCATTGCCTTTCAAATACTAGTCTCCATGAGAAATGCCACTCTTTAGCAATGTGTCATAGATGAAGGTGCCTCCACCTGTGTGATGGCTGCTAGTGTTTGGAGGCAACTTGGTTCACCTGACATGTCCCCATCCACCATCACTCTCATTGCCTGGGATGGTCATCCCTCACAACCCCTCTACTTATATCGCAACTCTCTAATTATTGTTTCCGACAAGACAATCCTAATTGACATCGAAGTCATTGATGCACCTTTAGATTATAACATCCTTTTTGGTCATACTTACACCTATGCCATGTCCTTTATAGTATATGAAGTCTTTTGTAATATGTGATTTCCTCATAATGGTCCTCATAACGGAAAGGTTGTCACTATTAATCAGTTGACTTATTTTTATGCTAAGTATCAGACTTCCCCTCAGTCCACTATCCCATCAATGACTCACAATAATACTATCACGTCCCTCACCAATGTTTCGCCTGAAGTCTACAAATATTCCATCCTTCTTGTTGCTTATTATGGTCTACTACCTACCCCTTCTGAGCCTAGCTCATCTAGTGTTTGAATGTTTCAAGCATCATAAGCTGCCACCAAGAGCTCTAGTATTCCTTCACAATAACTTTCCCCTCCATAAACTCTTGTTTCCATCTCAACCCAACCTTTAGGTATAATTCCTTAAGGTCCATTTCCTTATGCTGGTATCTCTCCTAGTCTTTTTGAGCTCAGAATTGTTCTCGCAATTCTTAACCATCCAGGGGAAGTTGCCCCAGGTCATTAACCTTCTAGTCAAATACCTTTCTTATTCCCGCCACGAGGAATAATTTCTACACCTGTCATGGCCACATTAAGTTTACCTAACATCACCTTGAGGATCCTAGTCTGGTACATTGACCCTCTCGCAAACAATCCCCCTGGTCAACTCAAACCTTATACTACTTTGACCTAGGTTCAACCTATTATTCCTACCACTTCCTTTGCTTCAGTTCCACAACAACCTCAATAGGAATCTACTGTTGTTGCAAAATAATCTGGTGAGGAGGAAAATATCTAGAAAAAGGGAACTAAAGACAAGGCATTCCAACCAACTCTAGCTCCTCTTAAGCCAAAAAATTCTACTGCTCCATGCACTTTGTGTGATTTTGTTGGACATGCCACCAATAATTTTTCAGAGCTCCCTCATATCAAGAATGTGGTCTCTAATACATTTCCTAACTCCAACGTTCCTAAGGCCCATGTCACCTTACCCGAGTTAGCTAAAAAGAACAAATCCTTATGCACAAATCACCCTTGTTTTTTGTATGATACTATGGCCATTATTCCCATCACTGTCCTAATCTCAAAGACTTTCATCATACACTTTAGGTCCTTCATGATTTATATGTCACTCATAGTAAGTCCACCTCCCCTCTACCTACGAGTTCTCATCCCACTGTTACACTAGAATAAGAGGTTTGTCAACCACCCATCATGATCCCTCCTCCTGATGTCGAGATGACAGATAATTCTACACCTATCCTTTACCTATTTTCATCCATGGGATCGATGTATTGGGACTCTCTTGGAGTTTCTTATTGTGATTATGTTGAACCTTCTTCAACAAACACTTCGGCCTCAACATTAGTAGATGTATCCATCGCTAGTCACTTATATCCCCTTTTTGATGATGTGAATGTGAACCTTGTCTCTCATGAAGATGCTTCTAGTAGCTCCTCATCATGTGGTCCTTCTTCCTCCAGTCCCCACCATATTTCATTCTGATGATGACATTATGGAAGCTTTGACCACCGGTGACTATCCTTGGGATGATATGCACGATTGCGCTTACTTCCTTCTACAACAAACCCATGATAAATATGTTGTGGAGTCTAAATATTTCATTCATGGTGAAGTCATTTGGTTTAGAAATCTCATTCCTACACCAGATGCTTTTGAAGAAGGAAATATGGCTAACATATCCCCTACCATAAAAATTAACCTTTTCAATAAGCCAGGGATTGAAGAAAATATCACCTTGGGGACATAATTCACCCCCAAAGAAATTGATTCTTACAATAAGTTATTCAAATAATTATGTGATGTTTTCACTTGGTCTTGTTCTGAGATGCCTAGACTTCATCCCGTCATTGTTGAACACCATATTGACACATGGCTTGATGCCATTCCCGTTCGTTGTTAAAAAAATATGAAATTGTAGTCAAATTCCACTTTGGAAAGCTCAAATGATAGACATAATGATTGCATTGAATTCATCTTTCTAAGAGGACCAAAATCAACCTAAATATCACTCAAATCAGATAAGGGAAAGTGTACTTAATATGAAGAAAATCCCACATGTGCACATTTGATAAGGTTGGCCCTAAAGCAATGTGCTCCACCTTGAAAGGCTATAAACACAAGTGCCCTCTACCTCATTTGGACACAATGATGATACATTCTTGTATCTTATTTCTGGTGCATACATGTGTGAGGCTTGTCCATGGAGGATTAGGTTCTCTTTGAGGTGAAATTACAGGGTCCGCAGCTTACATCTCTAATTTAGGGTTTTGGGCCCCACTCACAGGCATAGAACATGAAGGATTTGACTATAGTCGCATGCATAGAATATGATCCATGCAACTGGAGCCTTCCCATCGCACAGACAACTCTCCATCCATGTGACTGGGGGTTTAGGGTTTAGGTAGTCTAGATCTGACCCAAGTTACTAGCATGTCAGGCATAAAGGAGTGATTGGGACAACTAGAATCACCCTCATGACACTTCCTCCATGTGAGCAAGATGTAAAATATAAAATCTCAGTCTTTCAAATATTTTACTCAGTGATTGTAAGGTTTAGAATTTGACAGCAAACAATGAAATTTCATTATAGTCTTTAGTTTCAGAGTTTTTATGTATACATTGTTGGGTTCATTTCATGGATGTGGTAGTTGTTTTGCTAGTTAGTTTCATAGATAGATATATGGATCATTTTGCTCTCTTTTTTTGAATTATTTGATGACAATTTAAGAAGAAAATTTGCAAGGGTTTTCCCCATAGAGGGTTTTTCCATGGTCTCCGACTAATCCTCGTGTCTCTATGTTTGAATGCTTTTCTTCTATTGTTCCTTTATGTTCCACTACATTGATGATGATGATGATATTTTTATTTTTACATAGTTTCATATGTTGTTGAATAATGATGTAAACCTGAATAATGTTATGATGTTATGGGGTGAAATTAATGTGTTAATGAATAAATTCAATTATCATAGAAAAGAACAATATAGCCCTATGAAAAATTAGCATGGTATAAGAGTCGGGTTGAAGAAAAGTCATGGAGATCACCCTGATGGAGACAACTTTACTGGAAGCAATATAAGATGGAGGAGACCTACAATAATTCTAGGGTTTGAAGATAACCTTAGGCAATTTGTGTATTAGGCTTTGTAGACATTGTGAGGTTAGGATTTGAGAGAAACCATGGTTTATGGAAAAGACATGAGATATGAAATCTAGCATGGTCAATGTGAAGATTCTCAAGCACTTGTGAATAATCCATACTTTTGGTGGCTGCAGAATTAACACAATTTAGGAAGTTATGAAAATTTGGCATATGGTCTTAAGTGTGTGGAGAAGAGGTCTCAAGCTAAAAATTGGCTAGAAATATAATGAAGAAGTCACCAAGAAAACACCAACAGGTGATCCAAGGTACTTCTTTCCAAACAGGTAAAAGTGCATTTATTTATTTATTTTGTGAATAAGATAAAATATATTACTATGGAAACTGGAAAATTACATAATTTGGGTTGTGTGGGAGAGAGAGCCCAACACAAGACCCAACCAAAATCCCTGAAATGGCCATAAAATTGTCTTTTTTTACAGAACAATGACAGAAGTGGGTTCTGAGTACACAGGTGGAAACCGAGAGGAACCCTATTTACAACATTCTCAAAACTGAGAGTATAGAAACTAAGAGAAGAGAAGAAAACCGTAGTGGTGTCGACCAAGCAAAATTCATTTTTCTCTGTGATAGAAAGCCCTTCGTGGAGGAAGAAAAACAACAAGGAAGTTGACGAAATCATTCCTGGTTGATGGTTACCAGATCCTTGTCTTGAAGAATGGGAGTCTCCTTAGAGCTTTCCTCCTACTGCGCAGTAGTGTTTTCTCAACTTGTTGAGGCCCCAACGACCTCTTTCTTGATGCTTGGGGATCCTTTAGCAGTCGAATGGACCTTTGTCATCGACTTCTTCTTCATAACTGTGTATTGTGGTGTGTCTCGGGTAATGAATCTACAATGGTGGATGGCTTCAACATACATCACAAACTTCTCAATAAGCTAGTCAATATTTGTTTCCAGTGCCTTGGTGCGCTCCTCCTACTCCTACATTTCTAACCCCATGATGGTTTTCATTATCCACCATGTTTTGATAGTTCACATGTAAAGGCTTTCACACGCTTGGGTGAAGGTAGGGTCTAGAATCCGGGAAAAGTAGGTGTCGACTTCCTCAGTAGTGACCTCTCTATGGAGAACATTTGCTTGGGCTTATAATTCAGTAATGTGTTGTTGAGATTTAGGATTTATCACCGTAGTGTAGCATGGAGTTGAATTCTTTGTAGAGGTCTCCACGTGAGTGGTCGGCAACGAACCCAGGGGCTGGCAGTGGGAGGTTGTGCGACTACGCACACCTCCCCGACTAGAACCAGGAGTGGAGAAATTCTTCTAGGCCATGAGAGAAGTAGAAGGGCTAGGGAGCGAGGGGATCCAAAGTTGGAAGGACCAATGGAGAGGGATAAAGGTAGAAAGAAGAATGAGGGGAAGAAGGGAGAGGGAAAAATATATAGAATCCGGGTGATGGTGGGAGGTCGGGAGTAAGGAGAAGGGGCAGGAAGGGGAAGAATGCAAAGCTTTGATGCATGGAAGTGGAAGAATGTTTGAGCAGACAGGATGTGACTAGGAGGTGGAAATCAGACAAGGGAGAGGGGAGGTGGCATCACAGGCGCTAGAATCAAGCAAGCCAAGGATGAGTCTGTGTGCATGCGCCATCCACCTGTCCTTCCAACAGAACAAAGAATCGACCTAGAAATGATGAAGGGTAAGCGAATAGTTATTGTTTGGTAGATTGTTTATCTTCATCATTGATTGATGCATGTTACTAACTGATTTCACCTTCCTCCATTTCCTGCCATGCTCAGGCCCTGAGGCATAGGGTACCAACCATACCCTCATTCGCCAGTCTGTCTGTGAGTTTATTTCCCTTCCTTCTAATTGCTTGAAAGTGGGGGACTACCATTCCATCAATTCCCCACTTGATCCATTTCATTATTTTGTTTAAGCGCCAGTTTTCCAAAAAAAATTCCACCTCGATGCGCTACTAAAGGTTTTTGCCAATCTGAGTGGCCAGCGTGGAATCTCCTTCTATAATTAGAGGATTGAGCTTTAGGTTGTGCATTGTGGTGATGCCATTTTCGAGGGCATGAAGTTCTGCGACATTGTTTGTGGATGAACCTATATTTACGTCATATATATATATTATCTCTCCTTTAGAGTTTCTGAAGACTCCTCCACAACTGGTTGGGCCTGGATTCCCCTTAGCTATGCTGTCTTACTTGAGCTTGAAAGTCCCCTTCTCTAGTTTCCTCCAAGTGTTTTTTCTATTTTCAAGCCTAGAGAGGAGGGTGACTTTGTGGACCTTGATCTGAAGGAGATCTAGCATTGAGATAATTCTCTCATTGAAGAAGGTGGCAGGGGCTTTGATAGTCTGAGTGGGTAGAGAGGTCATTGTTTCCCGGATCGCACTTTTGATCTTCGAGATTATGATTTCCTTCTAGGTGGAGATGCCATGAAATATTATTATGTTGCACTCCTTCAACGAAGCCTAGCAGATCAAACCAAGAATTAAATTACATGCGTGGTTAACCAAATGATGTGGGGAGAAGACATATCTCCAGTTCACGATGGTACTTTGAATAGATGAGGGGTTTCAATTAGAGCTATTGAAGACCAGAGAAATCTAATCCCATAAACTGGATGTGAATGGGCATACATTTAATAGATGATTGGGGGTTTCTTCTTCTTGCTGGAAGAGAGGGAATCTCGATGGGCCAATAAAGCCTTTTCTTCTAAGGTTGTCCCATGTTCAAATATTTATATGCATGAATAACCATAGAAAGGTAGATATTTCCAGTCAGTGCTTCCTGTCCCAGATTGCGTTCCACTTCGGTTAAGATTGTTTAAGTTGATCTTACTTGGCCATGTATCTGTAGGCTTCTTTTAAGTTCAAGTGTCCTCCTGAGTTTTGCCCCCATATGAGTTGATCGTCAGAAGATTCAAGGAGGATTTGTCTTTCCTGTAATTTTGATGAGAGGTCTGACCAGGCTCGATGGTTCATATGGGGAGTCAAATCCTCTTGTTCCATCCAAATTCTCCATCTGTCCTTTTCTTCACTCGTTTTCCAGTACTGGCTGACTTTGATATTCCCTCTATTTTGCATATCAACCTTGATTTGGTGATAATGATCTTGATCAAGTTTTAGCCTTTGTTGCTCTGTGTCCTCCTAGAAAAGAGCCTTGTTTTCATTGCCTATTTCCCAAAAACTATGATTTTCAATGATATCCCTATTCTCCCACACTTTGTTCCATATGACTAAACCTTTGATATTTCCATTTAGCCTAATGATTTTCTCTTGTGAGAGGGAGGGGGTATACTTTGCTTTCCATAGGATTCCCCAAGGGGAGTTGGGGTTTGCAATCCATCTCCATAAGCTTTTGGCTCCCAAGGCCATTCTTAGAAGGTCTATGTCTCTAAGACCTAGGCCACCATATTTTTTGGGCTTTAAATTTTGTTCCCTTGCCACTAGAGCCCATTTCTGTTTCACCTTTACACCTTTCCATAAGAATTTCCTGTGAAGGTTTCTAATATTTTTTTAAACCACTTTTGGGGCTACAAGAGGCAAGTACAAGTAGACCAAGATGGCCTGCAAAATATATTTGACCAGGATAAGATGTCCTACCAAATTAAGAGATCTGAAGGTCTAGTTGGCAATTATTTTCTCCATCTTGTTATTCAGGTTCTCCCAAGTGGCCCGAGATAGAGGCTTGTCTATAAGGGGAACACCAAGGTAAGTGGAGGTAAGGTTACTAATGGGAATGGGCAAGAGGCTGGCGTTGTTCTTTCAAATGAGCAGCAGAGTGTTAAAGAAGAACAACTTGGATTTCATAGGGTTGATGGAGGTTCCAAATGTAGCAGAGAAGTCCAATAGAATGGACACGAAAGAGGAGGCTTGTTTGATAAATGGGAGGTCCACAAGAAGGGTATCATACACAAATCACTTGTACGTTGATGGGGGAGCAAAGGCATGGGCCTGGAGACCAGAGAGCTTATTATCTTGCAGGGCAGCAGAGATAAAGCGGCTTAGCCCTTTAGCCATTATAACAATGAGGAAGGGAGAGACTGGATCCCCTTGCTTGATACCCTTGGAAGGATTAAATGGTTGCGAAGGAGATCCATTCACGAGGATGGAGAAATATGCTCCCGACACCATAGCCATGATCCACTTGATGCTTTCTTTGTGGAACCCAGACGCTACCAAGACCTGTCTCATATAGTTCCAGCTAATTTTTTCAAAGGCTTCAGACATATCTAGCTGAATCATCATAAAAGGTTTTTTTTTGGATTTAACATAGTGGATAAGCTCATGAGAGAGGATGATACTATCCATGATTTTCCTTCCTTACACATAGCCAGACTGTTGATGGGAGATGAGGAGAGGGAGGATTACTTTAATTCGATTGGCGAGAACTTTGGAGATTATTTTGTATATGACATTGCAGAGGGATATGGGCCTAAATTTGTTTAGGGAATCATTCGAACTACCCATGGGAATCAGATTTAGGAAGGTGGAGCTAAGGGCTTTAAGGATAGACTTCTAAATTTAAGATTCTTCCACTAGGAAATGCACTTCGAAATTGACGATAAGCGAGCAAGCTTTATAGAAATCAACGGTGAAAACATCCAGACTTGGTGCTTTGCCATTGGGAAATCCCATGACCACATCTTCCACTTCTTGGAGGGAGACTTTCCTTAGGAGAATTTTGTTATGGTCCTCCGTGAATATTTTGGGGATATGCTTGGTGATTTTCTTGATGTCCTTATCCTGGCCATTCCTTGGCTCTTTGAGAAGAGAGCTGAAATAGTGATTGAGCTCTGTTTCCAACTCTTCTTAAGAGTGAATGAGGTGACCATATTTGTTCTTCAAAGCCAGACTTTTGTTATATCTCTTATGTTTTATCATTGTTTTATGGAAAAAAGTCGTGTTCCTTTCCCCACATTTTAGGCAATTTATTCTGGATTTTTGTTGGCACAACTTTTCTTCCTGGATGGCTTTTCCATCCCATATTTGTTGTAGTCATTGTTCCTCTTTCTTACTATTCTCTATTAGCCCTTCTTCAATTATGTTTTGTTGGAGAAGTTCCAGTTGATGCTCCAAGTTTTTTTTATCCGTGATGATGTTGCCAATTGTTTCTCTGTTCCATTTTTTGATTCCCTCTTTAGTATGTCTTAAATTTTGTTGGAAAGTGTACATTTTGTTTCCAGTTCTGATGGGAGTGTAAGTCCACCATTGTTTCATTTTTTCCATGAATTCTTCGTGATCCAACTAGAAGGCCTTGAATCTGAAAGGCTTATTTTTTGGACCATTGGAAATTGGAATCTTGAGAGAGATTGGCCAGTGATCAGAGCTTGCTTGTGATAGGATTCTCACCTTTGTTTCCTAGGAGGTGAGATAAGTTTCTTTGGATAAAAGGAAGTGGTCTAAATGGGATGCAATTTGACGGTCTCCTCCTCTTCTGTTATTCGAGGTGAAAATTCCATTGCTGGTGGGAATGTCAATTAGATTTAGGTTTCAATGGTGGTGAGGAAAGCCTCAGAGTCCTTATTGATATTCCGGATACATCCTTTCTTCTCATACAAGTTAGTTATCATATTAAAATCACCTGCTATGATTTTGAGCGGATGGTCAAGAGGGTCAAGGAGATTGGAGATGTTTTGGAGCATTTTGATACAGTCTGTCACCTTTTGCGGGGCATAAATATTAGTTATGCAAATGCTCTTGTTGGTATCTATGATTCTCAGGATCACTATTATGGAATGATGAGTGGCTAGAGAGGATATGAGGTCAAATTTGGAGTTCTTCCAAAAGGTCATTATGCCCCCCACCGTACCTCTAGCTATGTTGGCCAAGGAGTTGCATGGATTGAAGAAACAGTTGAGAAGGAGGGGGGGAGGGGGGTGAGTCGAATCAAGTTTAGTTTCTTGAATTAGCAGGATGTCAAGATGATCATAGATGATTCCGTTTTTTAAGATACATTTCTTCTAGGACAGTTCAGTCCCCTAATATTCCAAGAGATGAAATTCATTGACATGGAGATGGGTATAGATCCAGAGCCTTTACCTTTCCTTCGTTGATTAATTTGGCACCCAGTTCTTGGAGGAGCTAACTGGTGGTATTTCAACCTCACTTTTAGCATGAGCCTTTGAGGTTGATTCCTTCTACTAGAATATTTTCTAATATGCCCTTTGAAACTATGCTTTCTTGTGCTGGATGGTGAGATTTTAGTTTTAGCTCTTCCTGGAGGAGATAATCGCCTTCGGTTTTTTGTAACTGTTGTTCTGATAAGGCATTCATTCCTTTTTGTTTCCATTCCTCTGCAATTGTTGTAAGGTCTACCCCCTCTAGAGCTTCCTCTATGACATTTTCCTCTAGTGTTTCCTCTGTTTCTGTTTGTTCCATTTTTTATCCTCTTTCGCATGCTCCTTTCCTCTATTGGTACAACCTATATCCCTCTCATCATGTTCATTGTCTACTCGGATAATTTCTTCCTCTCTTGCTTCATCTCCTATCAGTTCATTAGGACCATTTTCTCCAGGGAACTATTCAATACATTAAATTGGTTTTAGCCTACTTCTTTCAATTGGTTCTTCTTGGGGATAGCGTTCTTCCTATTTTTCTTGTTCCTGGAGATGACTTTAGTAAATCCTTCTCTATCTTATCATTTACTTGCTTTCTCTTGCAATTGAGGGGTTTTATTCGTTGGATAGTCTCAGAAGAGATGCCCATGCTCATGATACTTCCTACAATGGAAGGGAATATGTTCATAGTCTATACTTTGCAACCTGACTTCATCCCTAAAGATTAATTTAATTGCTTCTCGCAAGGCATCAAAGACATCTATATATGCGCAAATTCAGGCGTAGGAAACATAGTTACCCATTTTGGTGTATTCAGACATTTTGATGTACTCCCCCAGCTAGTATCTCATACCTTTTAAGACTGAAGGAGCCCAATGATTAGTTGGTAAGGAGTAGAGGTGTACCCAAACTAGAATTGTCATAAAATCCTCTTTTTTTGGTGTGAATTTCTCTCTCCAAAATCTCGTGTATAAACCATTTGAATTGTAGAAATAGGGTCCTCCTTCAAATATTTTGTCTCTATCTTCTAGGTGGTCAAAGATGACTATGAAGAATCCTTTGGAGCCAAACTGAAGTTTGATGTCCCCTTTGGGTGTCCATTTGCTTTGAATCCACTAGTTCAGGACTCTTTCAATTGGATAGGATCCCATGAACTTGCATACTACTACATGTTCTTGCATGTATTCTCTCTATACGGCTACCCCGGGGTCCTAGATTTCCCGTTTAGGATTTTCTTGTCTTTGGAGTTGCATTTATTCTTATTATTTTTCCCCTAATCCTACAGCTACTCCTGAGTTTTTAAAGGATTTACGTTAGCAGGAAGGGAATGTTTGCGGCCTTGCCTTTTTCTGCCTGAGTATCCTTGGTTATCCTTTTCATTGTGTCTTATTTCCTTTTAGACAACTCTTTTTTCTTTGGATGTGTTGTTTCTTATTTCCTAGATTTTCCTCCTAGTGCCATATAGAAGGCAAAACTAGAGGAAAAATTGGTGAAGAATGAAGCCTGGTTTGGCGGTCGACCAGAGACCGTATCCTTGAAGGAGCAGGTGCCAGGATGTTGTTATGGATCCTCCATTGCAGACAAGGCACTGAAGGCCTAAACCAGAGGCGCGACAGGAGGCCATAGAGAGCGCTCAAACCTTAACCTCCTCTAGACAAGTAGTAATTCTCCTTCCTTGAATTTATTTTAATAGTACTATTTCTGAGTTTTATTTTTGTCTATATATAATATGAAAAGAGACTAATCATATCTCTCTCATGATAGGCTTACATTTTATTGCAGAAAAGTCATTCAACTCCCTTACAAAGTTGAGTCACCCCATTTTCCTTTTCCTTTCTGTCAAATAAACCTTGCTTCAATGCAAATTTTCCATCTATAGTCCTTCAAATTTTGATTTTATACTCACGTTAGATAATGGAGGATTCATTAGACCTCCCTTCTAACAAGTCTTGACCCATCAATTCCGACACATCATCTGGGATCAAGACTAGAGATATTTCAAGTACCTTGAGGATTTCTTGCTTTAATGGCAAGTTCTCTCACTAATAAAGAGTCGGAATACGTCAATGTCCCCTATTTGTCTGATATTCTAGGTGACTCGACTATGAGACATCTATCCTCACCTAGTAATATGTACTTAGGCATATTGACTCTCATTGAAATCAATGGTGAGTATTCTCATGTTGGTTAATGGAATTCATTAATGTGCAATAATCCAACAATTTATTTTCTATGTTTGACATTGACACATCTATTCACATAGACAAGAATTATGCCACTAAGTGACAATGAATGAAGACTACATCATTTCATTCACTTGCAGCAGGTCTCAATTCAGAATTCAACAACCATAGCAATAAATATTCCAATTTCATCCTCTATTCACACAACCAAGAGAAAGAAAAAGTAGATCATATTCTTTTACTTCACATTCCATGATCCACCAACGGCAACCAAACTCTTCTATATACATAGCTTGTCCTCTTTTAAGGTAGGTGAAGGTATGTGTTTTTCTAATATTTAACCATGTAATTCCCTAAATGCTAAAATTGTGATTTTGGAAAATCAATCACCTCATTTATATTCCCTTTCCCATTTTCCAAAAACTGAAAACACCTTTAGTTGGGGGGGAAGGGATATTCACATTTCATGTCACATGTCACGTTTCACTTCATCCTAAAAAACATATTTTCCCCAATCAACTATTATTGCATTTTGATTCGAAAAGTTTAGATGTTTTGCAATGATCAATTCATGAGCACATTAAATGGCTGATAGCCACTATGAGGACTTAAAAAGGAATTCTCAATGTTTTCAAATATTTTTATAGAACAAAAATAAGAAAAATATTGTTACATAAGAACCAATACTCATAAATTTTGGTTGTCACACAAGAACCAACCATTAAAAATATGTTGCAATCAAATATCTTTCAAAGTACACTTTGCAAAAAGAATAAAGTTATAAAATGATATGATTATGCAAAGTTAAAAGAGAATCAATAAAAAGCCAAAGCTCATATAGAAGAGCAACATTTCAAGAAGATCAACTGATGATTAAGGGAATCGATGCAATAATTGCATGAGGACATGCAAGATTTTCAGTTGGGGGGTATGTTGGGTCTCCAAACTGTCATCCACTTTTACCCACATTTTCATCATTTTACCCTCATTATTTAACTCTATAGCCTCGTAACCCTACATTAAGTTACCATTTTCACGATACATGGGTTTATCATTATTATTTTCTAAGTCATTTATTATAAGTGATTTAAGAAAATCTATGATTAAATATTAGGAAATTAGCATATTTTCATATATATCTAAAAGTGGTATGATTTTTGTGATATCATAGGCCTACTTGGAGATTCTAGAAGGATCCTATTTGTCCACCTGACCAAAAATTCGAATTTCATATTCCAACTCATGAAGATTTGTGGGATATTTGTAGAAGGTTTGGATCATTAACTAAGCACGTTCAAAGGAGAAGAATCATGGATGTTTTGATATGTGTCTCTTATAAAAACTAAGAGAGAATTTTGAGAGGATTTATATCTTATATTTTTAGGTGATAGGTTGTAACCACAAGAAATAAAAATGGATTTAGTAGAAATTTAAAGACCTATATTTATTTGATATTTATCTTCAATTTTGTATAAATATGAGTGCATCCTTCATACAAAGGGTTGGATATCTCAGGTTTCTGGTTAGAAGTTGGAAATTCCAAGTTCCATATTTTAGAGTTCCATCCAAAATTTAATTTGTAATGTGAGGATAGAGAATTGTTTTAATATCTTTGTTGACAGTGTTTGACCCACCAACATGTAAGGGGATCTCCCTGGGAAGAGGTCCCAATTAGACCTCAGACCATTTGGTGTAGGAGTCCCAGCAGTGTGTCATACAGTAATGCCCTAACCACTATTTTGCACAGAGGCAAGTAAGATGTCCCTGTTGGTAGCAAGGGTGTGCCAACTGCAGTAAGTCAAGGAAGGTGCATGATAGGTTCTAAGACACTTAGGGTGAGGTGAGTGTGCCCCTTGGAAACCTATAATAGTATGTGGCTTGGAAGGGAACACATGAACGAAGATGCATCACAAGTTGGAAAGCAAGTTCATGAGCAATCCAAAGTGATGGTTAAACCGACAACACATTTCAGAAAGATTCATACATACTTATATAGAATATTCCATATATGCATGTGTGAGAAAAAAAATACATATATCATTTAGAGTAAACTAGATGACATAGAATACAATACAACATATGCATGAAATGTGATGGCTCTGTTATATTAAGTAGTGTAAGTTCCAGTCATACAATACATCCATGTATAACCACTAGTTTTGATAGTGGAACATTACAGCCACAACCGCTTGCTCCTCCAACGAGATATACTAGCTCTACACAGTGGAGAAGCCAAGAGTCATTACAATATTGTCCAATATCTCTCCAAGATAGTCTTATCGGAAGATTAGCTTACCAAAAACATCTATAATGAGTTATGAGGGAATATTTATAACAAAGGGTGGGGTGACCCTTGACATTCCCCTTTGTGATAGTTCATCTACCCTCATGATTCTTCATCTACTCTATGACTATTACATCCACTATCGACACTTGAACTTACACTTGACAAGATGTTACATATAATCTTCACATGTACCCATGTGAGACAAAACGACTTGAGCAAGCCATGCAAGGCATCACTGACACTTGATCCGTTATGGTGAGACCAACTCTTTGACATGCTTGTGATGGTGAATGTGGTGAGTTGATGCCAAGCTTGGTCGTTCATGATGGTGTGCATGCGGTCCATGGTGAGATCTTGTTGAAGCGAACTCTTGCCTCTGTTGCATCTGCGTACATTGGTATGGCTCCTCCATCCAAATTTCCTGCTAGCATGCACATTGTCTCATTGGTTGTGGCCGAACCAGAAACACACTAATGTATAGTGTACGTGCTGATCTTCTAGTGTGTGCTGGTGGTCATGTGCATTAACTGTCAACTACATGTTCAACTCTAGTTAGACTTTCTTCTTATCTTTGCCTCAGTGAGTGTGCTGAATTGGTGGGATCACATGAGTGCACACAATGACATGCATGTTGTTGAATTCCCTTGCATGCAATAAACAACACTTCTCACCATGTCTACTCCATGTCAGCTGCTAGGATGGATCTATAAATTGTGCAGGCGCAGTTTCATTCGTGAGTGCAAGTTGTGCCCCCTGTTGTACCTGTTCCTACAACAACTCATTCTCTCGTCTATGCAGCTCATGTTCTTCCTTGAGTTGTTGCTTCAACACATGCAACTCCTTCTATATTTTGTTCTCTACCTTCACACAATCTTCATTTCATGTCGTCACCTCATAGCCTAATTCTCCAAAGTTTCTTTCATCACAAGTGGATCTTCTCGAGCTTGCAACTTTGTTGCACCTCTGTGTTGTCAACAACCTTCCTCTTGTATTCGTTGCATCTCGTATGCTGCCTTTAGCTACTGTTCATGGTGTTGCTTGCTGTGATGTTGCTTTCGTCATATCTTGATGTCCTTGTCTACAACCAACTTGATGTATTCATGGGTAGGCAAGTTCATATAAAATTAATCGACTATCAAGAGGCTAACTGACTACTGTGTTATGTCCCTATACCAATAGGTGTCATATATCATGATTGACTTGGTTTAGCTTTGAAATATATTCATACCTTTACTTGTTGCAAAGGTTTTCCACATTTGTAAAAAATTAAAAAATTAAAAAATTAAAAAATGTAAAGAGGGTATACTGTAGAAAAAGAATAAAAGGGTGAAAAGAATAAAAAGAGGTCAAAAAATGAAAGAAAATGAACCCCAACAAAAATAAAAGACCAGGAAAGTGTGCAAGACCAAATGCCACTACTATTTTACTTTGTACAATAATGATTGTGTGCAACATGTTACCTATGCCACAATCCATGGTAACCAAACATTTTAAACTTGGTTATTTCATGTTTTCAATACCAAACAGTGTAAGCTTGGTAGATAAGTAGATAGGTAGAGTGAAAAAGGATTTCAACAGTTTAATCTGAGCCCTTGGATATAATAAGAGCAGACTTAGATAGGCATCGCCATGTAAAAAGAAAAAAAAAGAAAGTTTGATAAGGGTTTGCTAGTCTAAGTGCACCCTAATAAAGAAGTGAAAGTGCTAGGATAAAGTTGATAGGATAAGTAGATGATGGTTGCACAATAAACATGTGGTGAATGATAAGTTTAAATGTTTAAATCTTTCACTTTCATCACTAGGCAAAGGCATGTATCACATGGAAAGGCACATCAACATTCAAAGTCAAAATAATTAACTTCCCTACCCATTCCCCTAAAAATCTTCACTAATTCCCTAAGTACTAAAGGTAATTACCAGAGTTAGAGGGGCTCAGAGCATTTCTCTAACTTTTGGAGGGACTGGACCCTTGGCCCAATAATTGGAAATGCCTAAAGTACTTAAGTCCCTTTCATCAACATTGTCCCCCCCACAAGATCACTCATTGCTTTGATAAATCTTTTTCCTAAGTAAAATCCTATTTTACTTAGGGAAATTGAAACAAATATGCATAAAAACCCTTTTGTACACTTCAACCTAAGTAATATGTTATGCGATGAAACACTTTTGGAAAACGTTGGACTTAGTGCTTTCCCATTCATTTTTGTCATATTAACCACTAATGTTTATTATATAATTCCCCTATAAAACAAAATTACCCACGCTCGTATTATATTATTATACAGAACCCTAAATCATTAGATATCCTACCCCTTAGTTAAATATAACCACAAAACAAATAAAATAAACAGGATTAACTAACTAATCTGTAGTTAATTAAGAACCCGACCCTGCCACCATTTAATGAGGATTAATTACGTCATTCAGAGTAATTAATAACTCGATAACCAATCGAAGCACCCCCGATATGATTAATTTCTTTAATTTATATCAGGCTCACCCTCCATATCTTCTAGTCACTTCATCTCCCCGACGACCGTCCGATCGGATCCTGTAGATCCGACGGTCATCGCGCATATCGCATGGACCTCTGTTGCTGACTTTTAGCGTGCGATGGTGAGCTGTTTCATGAATTGTACCGTTGCTATGTTTCAAGCAGTGTATGGAATCACGTGGTCTCGCCCAAATACCATTTACCCTCCAATAGTGGTGCAATGAAACCCGCTTACCGCCTCCCGCTACAGACAAAACATCAAGTTGCCTCCTTGCTAATGCCACCTATCCATACCATGAACCAACCAAAAGCTTTGAATTTTCATAAAACAAAGTTAAAACAATTTTCCATCCTTATTCTGAAAACTCATGCATGAGACCAAAATGTAGAAGTCGGCCAGCTCGTACTCCAACTATCCTCCACCCTGAAATTTGCAGTTTGACACTGCTCCAGTCCACCATTTGCACCTAGTGAACCTGCACTCCATTGCCCATTACTTAAACACAGGTATTTACTAGTTTCCTTCCAGAAACCCTGTAAATACTTGATTTCCTCTATGATTACGTTGAAAAACCCAAAATTCATTACAATTCAGTTGCGGAATTTAGAATTGAAGACTCCCAGGACCCTCTGTTTTCACCAACTCTACTTGAAAACCCCAATTTTCTATCTAAATTAACAAGAACCAGAAATAGAAACCCCCGTGACCCTCAATATACCTCCTATCACTACTCCTCATAGAGATTTGTATTATCTTCCCTTAGCAGATAAATATTTTCAAATAAAAGACCTTGAAACTGATAAAAGCTCCTTAATAGTATTTTGTCAATGCCAAGACAATTACATGAATGACTCTAATACCATAGGACTTTGGGAATCAAATATCCTAAGGTACATGCTCCCCTCTATGCATGTTTTCCCTGAGATTATCCATCAATGTCAAGCTAATTATAATCCCACCCTTAGAGTAATAATGTCCCCCAATCAAACTGTTCTCTTCACAATTACTGTAGATTCAATCAATGAAATGCTACAGTTTCATTCTGGTCAAGACCTCACCCCCATTTCGCTTTGGGAATTAGTAGAGAAAGCATCTAAATTGTCCCAGTCTGGACTCAGTTGCCTTTGCCAGACTTTTATGGATAAACAACATCAACCCAAAGATCCTCCTCCCTATGTGGCATCTTTCTTCATAGAGATAGGCAAAAATATAATCAATATGATAGTTGCAGTCATGGGTTTCAATACTAGTGAGTATGTGGATGAATTGACTCTAGTTTTAATGTCCATTTTTACCCCTGGTCAGCCTCTTGCTGTCAAATATAACTATGCTACTTTCATTGCTAAGAAAATCCATGACCAGTTCATGAGGCTAGAAAATGAAAAGGTATTTAAGTATTCTACAGTCATATATCACCTTTTCCTTTACTATCAGTCTGACAAGTTCCCATTCTCTGTCAATAAACTTGATACAAAGGGTAATCCCAGATCAGTCACTTTTTGGACTTCCATCTTCCACTACTCATATACTTGTCTCTATTCATACAATGAATTCATTGACTAGTTTGTCCACCCTATGACCACCATGCTGACAGGAAGTCCTCCTCCTAGGATTAGTGATGAAATCAAAAGAATCCTTCAATTGTCAAAGAAGTACAAGATAGGTGACTAGTACTTGTACCAGAATCACACTAAGATCTGAATCTATGGTTGTGAAATCCCTCCTTTCAAGCTACCTAAGTATGTTGCTATGAGATTGTTTTCCCTGGAATATTATAGGAAATTGTTAAACTTTGATCAAATTCATTTCACCAAGGCAAAGAAGAAAGCCTAATTGAGGGTTAAACACCACTTAGGCCCATTTTTGTGCAACAATAGAAAAGCAGGAAAAAGAGCAAAAGGAATCATAGAAACTACAATGAGACTAAAGAAAAGCTTTATTTGGAGATATGACCCACAAGGTTTCATTTGTGATAGGAGAATGAAACATAAGCTGTCACCCTATATCCATCATAGAATCCCTGAGATAGAAAAGTATGCAAATATGGATGAATGGAGGGAAGAAACTCTAGTTGAAATGGATAGTGATCAAGTTGAGGTAGAGAATGTGATGAAAGACTTAGAAAAGAGACTTGGCATAGACTCTTTTGAATAGGTACCACTTGAATCTACTCAAAGGCCAACACCAAAGCCTAGTGCCTCTACAATAGAGAGTTCTCAAAGGCACACACAGGAAACTAGTGCTCCCCCAGTAGAACCACCACAGGAACAAGACCAAGGAACAAGTACTCCAGCATCAAGATAGCCACAAACATCAGAACAACTAGAGGTGTCAGTGCAGTCTGAAATCTTTGAAGAACAAGCTCCACCACAACCTCATCCAGCTCAGGTTAATATGAGAAATCCCTCAGTTGTGAAGAATTCTCTGAATGAGGAAAAGAACTTGAAAAGAGACAGGGAAGTAACTACCCCTACCACTAGTCCTTCAAACTAGCTTGGTGCTAAGAGGCATAGGCTAAATCCATATTCAGAGGAAAAATTCTTTGAGGAAACAATAGGGAGTTTGAGAAAAGAAGTTGGAGAGAGTCTACATACATTCCCAATAGGTGGGACACCTTCTAGTTCATAAAGACAAGAGCTTCAAAGACAATAGAGTGTAGAAGTTTCATCTTTCAAATCTTCATTTGAGAAGATCATAGACATAAAAGGAAAATTCAAGGAGATAAAGACCAAGAATGAGCAGTTGAAGGCCCAAGCCTATGCTCAATACTTGAAAATGGCCCCTACAAATCAAACCAGATTGATGTCAGCTTATGATATCAAAGAAGGCAAAATGCAGATGAGTTTTCTAAAGCCCATAGTACAGTAGCCCAAGTCATTTGCAGACTACCTCAAGACTGATTTTTAGGTCTTAGCTAAAGACATCCACTCCATAGATCAGATAGAACTACTGTTGGAAATAATACTGAGAGGGGGGGTGAATCAGTATTATCACATCAATAAAACTTTTTTCATTTCCATATTCAGATTCATATATGCTACTTCCACAACTTCTTATGATTCAGTTAGTTGATCCTTAATGAGTGCATTAGAACATTATCAACCATATTAACAGTAAACAGGTGCAATAAAATAGAATAGATCATCA
>APFE030847112.1:11989-35459 GCA_000404065.3 Pinus taeda
GTCGATCCAGATGAGCTCCTCCTTCTCTTTGAAACCTGCATTCACTAACAATCAAACGATTAAATAGCAACTGAATATCTCATAAAATAAAACATATTCAACATACAGACCAAGGAGTATATGAAACAACTCATTAATAACAAATTGTTGAGAAGAATGGACTTATTTGTATTAATAGGAAACTAAAGAAACCATTACAACCTGAGCCTTGGTGTTGTGCAAGTTCCTCCCAGGGTCCAGCAAGAGTTTTCCTTTACTTTGATAAGCTCACCCACTTCCAAATGAAACAAGAAAGGATAGGAATATCTCCTCACAAGCTTCTACAAGGAAGTCCTAATTCCAGCAGCATCTACCCTTTAGAATATTAAGCTTTCAACCTCCCCTCCTCTGGCCCAATGCCTATATTTATAATTCTCTAGAGGAAGTTAACCAGGTCCACCATCAATGGGATAAGCCCCTCTTTGGATGGGGTAGCTCCCCTCTTGATGGAATAAGTTCCTCTTTCATAGCGATACATGAACCATCTGGAGGCGCTCAATACACGTCAAACAAGCTTCTAGAATGCTCTAGATTTGACCACAAGTAACTCTTTTAAGATGAAACTCGTGCCTTTTGACCTTTACAGGAGTACGCACCCACCCCTTTACATATAGAGCATGCAAGGACGCAGGTATTGTGAACTTGGGATGCGTACACGCAGGTAAGGATGAGAGAATCTGCGTACTCAGAGATAAATATGTTTTTAATGACTTTCTCTCTTTCTTGAAGTTTGACATGGAGAGAAGAGGTATGAGGCTTGCCAAGGAGGATAGTATGACTGTTGATGGAGCCATACTAACTGCAAATAGTCATGGTGACAAATTTTAGTGTAACAGGTAGGAAACCAATTCATTCATTAAATTTTCACCTTTTAGTGAATGAATCTTCTAGAACAAGTAACTAAGTGTCAAAATAACATCATGTTTCATTAATTACATCAAGAGGAGTGAAAAATCACATCACAAATCAAAACTAGTCAAACTGGTTGTGTTTCCTGAGCTGAAAGATGAAAATTTAGCCAAAAAACCCTGTGCGCCGTGCACCTTTCAACTTGTTTTTGGGGCACTTCCCGGCATCCAAATCAAGCTCACAATAGCTGGTTGGAAAGCCCTATATGTGTGCTATCCAGCCCAAGTGGAATTTTGCAATTTGGAGCTCCTTTGCCCCCTCCAAATGTCATTCTCCCGGAAGTACTTGTTGTTGGTACAAAAGGTGGCAGAAAGGTGATTTTCATGGTGTTTTTGAGCCTTTTGGTCACCCAGAACTTAATGAAATGCTTTGGAAATAGCTGAGCATGTATAATTCATCATGGCAAACCCAAAAATATAAATTTTTCCTCCAGCAAGTGTCCCAATCTTAAGCGCGCGCATCGACGTGCTACGCGTTGAGCCAAAAAACCTGTTTTTAGGAAAAAAAATTCCAAACGACAAAAATTTCTCTGAATTTGCTCAAATTTAGAGTGAAGACCCTCAATCATGTATTGTGACCCGCCAATGAAGCCTTGGCCAAAATTTTGAGTGGATCGGGCTTTTCCTGCCGTTTTAGTGCTTTGCTCAGTCACCTCTTTAGAATCTTCATTTTTGCTTTGCAGACATGCATACAAGCCCAATAATGAGTTTCCATATGACGAAGCATGTCTTTGCCTCTGTTTTCCTTTGCCAACAATTTCTCCAAATGAGTGTTCACACGGATGAGCATAGACTCTCGATCAATCGGTGTCATATCACTGGGTCTCTTTTGGGCCAATTCTCGATCCTCACGGATTTGCCGCAGCTCATAAAGTGTATGTTCATCCTCTAGCTGTTTGTTGCACTGCTCTAGGTAGTTTATCACCCACTTAGCCATCTGCTATTTCTTTTGCAGAGATTCATTCTCAGCCCTTTGCTCCCAGATGATCTCCTTTAGCTTCGAGCTAGGAGAGCTCGCATCAACATCAATGATAGTGAAATCTGTGTCCCGGCCTCCTGAAGGACCTTCATCATGCATAGGCCTCTTGCCCCTGTCTTGGATCTGTACCTGTGCTGAAGAAGAAGGCGAGACCCCTTCCACATGATGTGGAGATAATACTCGCTGTGCTGATGGAGTCAACAAGACCCCTTCCACCCCGAGTGGAGATAGTACTCGTCGTGTAGATGAAAATAAGGCCATGTGGCCTCGCTAGTATGTCACATATGGAGGAGCACTTATATGCTCAGTCTCAGGAATGTCTAGCTGGTGTGAAGGCGCTCCCTCATCATGAACTATCTCGGGAAGCAGCTGTAGCACGGAGAAGAAGTCACGGGAGATGAAATCCTCCCAAGTAATGCCCTGTTGTGTCAACTGATGTATCACTATGATTTTGATCAGCGCGTAATGATATATGCTCTTATGTTGATGTGTTGGGGTCTTCCTTTGTACTAAAGTCACCATCCTCTCTATGTTCCGACACATGAAGTACGGAATGTTCATCATATTTACCCTCGTGAAATGCATCAACAAACGGACATGGTACGCATAGAGACGCAAGAATTTTCCCTCGCAACTGAAATATCGAATGATGAGTTTCATCAATGGTGCAAACTCATCCCTCAAGAATCTGAAAGGAAAAACTATGCTCAAGTGTCTCATATACCCAGGTTTGATGTATGGCTCATAGTAGAATCTATCTAACTGCTGGTGTTTGCTCCATTCCTCTCCTACATTTGGTATACCGGTGGCCTGAGAAATAGTCTCTGGTGACAAGGTGAAATTCACTCCGGCAAGGTTTACATGACCATCATGTAAATGTAGAACAAATAATCGAACTAGTTCTCGATGATGCTGGGTTTGTGAGATCATCTCACAGTATTGGAAACATGATTGACGCCGAAAACAATCCATTACAAGTGGGCAAGCCTGCAATTGAGCCAAAGAAGTAGGCTCCTCCCTGACATGCTGACCACCTTTGCCACTTTTGTGATATCTCCATGGCAAATTAACTTCTGGTGTAGAATCACTGTCATACTCCTTCTCATAGACTAACTCCATCTCTGACATGACTTTGAAAACAAGATAGCTGGAATATATATGCTGATGTATAAAACTGTGTGTACAATTGAATGTAAACTATTCTTTGCTCTAACAATGTTGTGACCAAGGGGAAACAAATGCACAAGGGAATATTAGGAAAGGGAAAACATTAGGGAATTAGGGAATTTGGAAATAAAATGTAACAAGGGAGGGAAAGGGAAATGAAAATATTGGATTTGGGGTTTTGGGATGTTAGGTAGGATTAATGTGTTTTTAATAGAGGTGAGGGACTAGGATTTTAGGGATTGTAGTGTAGGATTAATGAGGGAATTAATGGGGAATAATAATGGGTTAATTTTGGGAATGAGAAACAAAGGGAAATGGGGAAAAACACAACCTTGGCTACACACTATTTTCAAACCCTACAGCACTTTTTAAATTGACAAAAGGAGGGCTTTCCACTTGGATCTCTATGGCAAACATTCCATGAACCCATCACATTAACCTTTAAAAGCCAAGAAAAGGTAATGGATATGAGCCTACCTAACAATTTGATGCGAAAAAGAGGCAATTTGATGCTCTTTCAAACAAGTTTTGGGCTCCAAACCCAGTGCACCGCGCACCTCACCCAATGCGCCGTGCACAGCCAATGCGTCGCGCGCCTAGCCCAGTGCGTCGCACGCCTGAAAACTGCTCCAACTTTCACTCAAACTCACAAATTCGCTTTGTAACAATCTTCTCAACTCTTGGCATGTACAATGAGTTGAAAATGTATTGAAATATCTTTATAAAGACTCCCTTTTGATTTTTGCTTGGTCCATAACCCATTTTGTAATGTTTTGTCGTTGACACTTTTTCAGGATTAATAGACTTCTGACTTTTTGGTTTCCTCGTTAAATTTGGTTGAAATAATGATTTTCTTTTACAATTTTTTGCATGGATAGTTGTGATATAATCTGGCAATGGAGACCAAGGCTGCGCCTAGACAATTCAAGAACTAAAATTTTTGAAAATTTATTACAAAAATGAGATGACGACTTATCTTCAAAACAGAGTTTTGAAGAGAAGTCCTAATCTATCTGTATAATGATAAAAATCTTTGAGATAACCACCTATCGAGGACATCCCTCTGGCCTGTTGGTTTTCTTAGACTTTGCAAAACCAAATTGAATTAACCCTAAACCTAATGACCGAGAACACTTGTCATGACCTAGAAATTTGAAACAGGACTGTAAATGACCTTTCAAGACTTGTTTTTATGAATAGACCTGAACCAACAGTGCCAAGCACGAGGGGAACGAGTGACACAAACCATTCCATCAAAGTTATGGAATGCCTAACGAAATGCAACTGATCGAAACTAATGGGACACCTAAACATGAAATGCAAAAAAGAGCTTTGATCTCTGATGGAGGGATAACTAGACCAACTCTAACAGATTCTTCCTCCTCTCCTTAATCGTGTTGTTGTTTAGGAGTGGGTCTTCTTGCTGATCCTCCTCCTTCCTCAACCATTTTTATAGATTCTTCTGGTAATTTGATTGTTTGTTCGGTGTCACTTGTCCCAAAGAGTTGTTCTAGAGATTGTTGAGTTATTTTTCTACTTTCTCTCTTTGCAGAAGATTTAGGGAGATGCTTCTTTTGAGATTCGTGTGCCAATAAGATTTGTCTCTCAATAAGTGTAAGTCTTTGGCCTGATTTGTATTTATCCTCTAATCTTTGTATGATGGTTTCCTCAGCTGGTGTTGTGTGTTCAGTTTTTCCCACAGAGTCTGCTCCTGATGATAGGTTAGTTTTTGCATGGGGGTTTTTTGTGAATTTGCCTCTACTATCTCTAGATCTAGGCATAACAAAAAATGATTTCTACAGTGATAGTCAAATCTATGTTGTGTTTTTGGTTTGTTTTTGTTGATTTAAATAAAATTTTTTTATATTTTGATTGATGTTTTTTTTCAAAATCCTCTAACTATGCCTCCCCGACAATGGTGCCAAAATGTAGTGGCCAATCTAGGGTGCTAGATTAGACTAGATTTATTATCGACCTGGGTAAGTAAACTTCGAGGAGTGTGCCTAAAATCTATAGACATAAAGGATTCCTAACTAAGTGTTTGTGGTGATAGGTGACAGTACTTCTTTACAGAAGTTTGCGGTATGTTTCCTCTCACTTTAACACTTAGATTACCTAGATTATCTAACTGTCCCAGAGATACAAAGTATAGCTAGACTGAGATTTGAATCCCCTTACAAGGATGTTGTGCACAAAACTTTGTCTAGTTAATATTGAAGCACCCATAAAGAAATAAAATACACACTGAACTTTAAATACATAAACAAACAGAGTTTATGGAAATTCCTTAAAACATAACGCTAGATCAAATCTCTTACAAGACCTGATTCAATGATCTAACGATGATATCTTTAAGAAAGAACCATAGATTCCATTTGTGAGAAATCTTAATCAAATTGACAAAATCATTAGCATGGAAATAACATCAACAGTATGTGTTCTATGTAAATTCAAGAGCTATGGAAATGACATTAAACATCATGCATTCAAAAGCAATGGAAATGCATTCTATGTAAATTCAAAAGCAATGAAAACGAAAGGCACAATATACCAATCCATGCAGGGCCCGTCCACGTTTCAATGGTACACTAGAATGAGCTCAATCAATCAACAATATTAACACATAGACAATTCTGGAGTGAAATCGTAATTGTATTTAAACACTGAGACTTGTAATCACAGATATGAATTCAGCTCTTCAAAAAAATACACAGAGGTAATCATAACTTGTTTCGAAAACAAAAATGATACAGAGTTTTTATCTGCCTTCCTATCTTGAATCGAATGCACATTCATTGAAGTAGTTGTTCCTGCTTTTACAGTGGAATGATTTGTGTTCATTCTAAGATGAAGCGGTTTCCAAAAAGACAACAATTTCCAAAAAGACAAAACGAAACCGGTTTAGAAACCATGGCTTTTACTGCCTTTGTGACCAAAAGGCTGGGGTTTGACCCAGTGTTGACCGCATAAGTAGGAGTTTTTGATCTGCTATAAAATCGATTTTTCCTCATGCATGTACATTTAGGAGCTTGTCCTTATCCACTACTTTGGCTTGCATGTCATGCCATGTGTCAGATGATAAACCATTTACAGGATGTGATGTCTTCCTGAGACATTTTTGTTAAAAATTCCTAATTTATAACATAAAAATTCATAAATTAACCTTAATGAAAACTAACAACTATAACGCTATTAACTAATCAATCTCAATGGATGTAAGGGGGTCTATGGAGGGAAAAGATAGGAAATTGATGATGTTTTTAGAAGAAAAAGAGGGTAATGGAATGGTACCAACAGACATCATAGAAGAAATGGAAGGAAATCAATCCACAGAGTATTGGGTCAGAGTATAGAGTCGTGTCTTTGGGTCGTAGAGTAGGAGAAGGCTCTGCAGCTGAGTGCGCGGACCCCTACAGCTGAGGGTGTAGGGCAGGTCGAGTCTGTAACCATTGGAAGCATTAATAAAGAGGAGTTTTACCATATTTCTATGTATCGTTTCCTGTTTTATGCATTAAAATATATTGGGTATGAATTGTAAGTTTATTGTTTATTTACTGCGTAAACTTATATGAATGTGTTGAATAAGTAAATCTAATAGAAGGTATCGGTTTACGCGAAGATAAATAACTATTATAAGAAGATAAGTAAGACCCATGGTGTGACTTGGGGAAATAGTGCAGATTGTTGCCCTAGCAGCGCGAAAGCTCCACAACCCCTAGTTTGAGCTGTGCAAAGGCAAATATAACAGGGTGCGAAGGCCTCACAGGTCAGGGAAGTGCGCGAAATAACCTGCACGATGGTATACACAGTTGGACTAAATCAACCCCTCAGACATCTCAAGGGTGCAAAAACATGGGTCCAACATCCCCCCATAGTGCTTTGGGTGAGACCTCAGTCTGTGTTCTGCAGACTATTGCCGAAAGGGCCAGTAGTACAGGGATTTGTTTGGATTATTAACTTCAAACCTAGGTCAGGCCCCAACAAGCCAAAATCTAGCATTCCAGTTATCGCTGGAGTACTTAATAAACCAGGTTAGTGTGTGATATTCTAGAGCACTAACTAGTGTTGCCTTTTTTATGTTATCATCTGTAACACCTTGAGCTTCCCATACAACCCTCACAACAAACCAGAATTGGTCTGGGTCCTCATTTCCCAAGCCTTTGAACAAAGGAAACTTCACTATGTTTGCCATACTGAATCGCAGTGGTGGTGGAGGTGGTACGGGTGAAGTTGGAGGTGATGGCAGTAATAATGGAGGTGGTGTGGGTGGAGGTCGTATTTGCAGAAATCCCTGTCTTATTAATTGAATAACACTTCACTGAGAGACCTTCATTATCCCTTCTTCATCCCTTTGCAGTGATGAAATCAAGGGGCTATACTCTGGACCCTTATTTCCTTCGTTTCTGTAACTTTTTCCACTTCACATAGTCCCAAACATCAAGGTAACTACATAACCTATTTTTCACACAACAACATTTTAATCCAAGTATTCATAGATTTTACGTACTTACCTCGCGGTCCTTTGAAAAAGAATCGCTCTACCTCGCTATAGCTAACTGAGGTGTTGACAACGAACTCAGTAACAAATCCTCCTATAATTCAATCGAACCAATGATCAATGGCGCGTGTGATCTTATGCCCTAATGCTTCCAACCTTCGCAGTAGCTCTGGGGTCCACACAATAGGACCATCAAGTTTCCACCTTCCTTGGCTATCTGCTAGCTTCGTAATCCACTCATATAGCTCAGTAGGGAAGGATGCAAAAAATATTTCGTGGATCTCCATATACAAATATTGGTCCAACCACTATTCTTTTGATAGTCGCAGGTTTATGTTCTCCTGCACCGTGAACTCGTGAATCCTTTTGTCCAACCAGCCTTCGATTTCTTTCTCAGTTGGATTCCAATAATATGACATCACACATCTCTTATGCAGATTTTGGTCCTAGCAATGGAACCTTTTGTTGTTTTATAGGGGCCTAACCTAGGTTCAACGTTAGTTAGCCAAGAACATCCCTACACTACTGGCCCTTTCAGAATCAACAAGCGGAGCACAGACTAAAGTCTCACCTGAAGAAGTATGGGGGAATGCTGGTACCAAGTTTCTGCACCTTTGAGATAGATGTGACATCGGTTTATTCCAATTATACCTACCTTCATGCAGGTTTCTTAACCCTCTGCTCTACCCTTGAGTACCTTCGCGAAATGTTACAATCATCTTCCACACAGCCCTAACCAGGGGCTGGTATTCTTTCGTGCTACTAGGGTAGTGAACTGTGATATTTCCCACACTACTCTAAATATCTTACTTATCTTATTAACATATCTTAGTTAACTTCGTGTCGACCAATGTTCTTACTTGCATTCACTTAACGAAAACAATTATACTCATTCGCGCATCATATAAGCATTAGAAGTGAAATTCATACCCAATATAACAAATGTATAAATAGGAAAGAAAGACATGGAAATTATAAAAGAATTCTCTTTATTGATAATTCCAAATGATTACAAACTCGACTCGCCCTATGCACCCAGCTGCAGGGGTCCGCACACTCAGTTGTGGACTTTTAGGCCTCTGTGCACTCAGCTACAGAGCCTCTACCTACACCTACGACCCAAAAATTCGACTTTTACTCAGAGCTATCTCTCATACATCAATCCATTATTGATTCTTCTTTCTATTGATTCCTTTATCTACGTAGAACTTAGCTCTATTTATACAATCCCATGGTCCACAGACCATGGGTAGATATTTTACAATCGACGTTACATTATCAAAATAAGGGTAGAAAACCCTATGAATCTTTAACAAATACGCACTTTGTGACCAAAAAATGTAGACTCTTTACATTAGAATTACAAAATTGGACTAAAATATGGGCTTTAAGCCCCAAAACTGCCCTTAGGGGATCCTGTGCCCAACACTATGTTAAAACCGTCGTTTGAAGTGTTAAATGCACAGTTAAGGAATCTAGCGGGAAATAGAGTGTGGGACAATTTTCCGATGGATTTCACTATCTTTAAATAGGTTGTTACCTGCATATTATTCCAGGCCCAAGGCCCTCTATTTGAAAAAACCATGTGCCTATCTTCAAACTAATATGCTAATTGTTTGAATGGCTTGCTAAACTTGTCATTTTGTTTAAACTACTCGAATTGTTAAGTTCCTACCCACCAGCATATGAATTGGGCATCCACATAGCAATAGGGAAGAGAAGTTGTGGAATTTCTAAGAATACCATTGCATATCAGTGACACTTGCTCTTGGCAGGTGGCTGGAACCTTGCCTCAAGTATCTAAAGGTTTTGATAGGTGCAGGAAGCCCTTTTATCATAATTGGGCGTTCGAACAAGCATTTCTAGATGATTTTTCGCCAGGATTTCAGTGATGTTGTCTGTTTCTAGAGTTGGGCTCTCCATTTGTTAGCTATCTCCTATATTGGAGGTATAAGGGTGTTTATATAAAATCTACTTGTACTTCTTCTCTTTTCATGCCACTTAATAAATGAATGCCTCCCCATTGTTGAGTCAAGCCTAGAGACATAGTCCAAATTGGACGAACTCCGTAATAAAATATCTGTCTTGATTTCATTCATGATTATGTCTTTATTCTTTGTTTATAAGCTTATCTTTCATTGTTTTTAATAAGATCAGTTACATGCAATTCTGATGTATCTATAAGCAAAAAAATCATGGATCAACATCCCTGCAAGAAATGAAAGTGGAGCTGCAAAAATACAAGGTCTCGAAGACTAAAAAAAATCAACACCTAGAGGCAAATTCGACTTGGTGCTTATACAAAATGATTAGGAAGAATTCCCCGTGAAAGGAGGAATATTTCCCCTCCAAAATGCCTCAATTAGGAATCTACATTAAATGACAGGAAACACATCCCTAGATTTTCTCAATAATTGGAGCTCAACAATTTGTGCAGTAATTTCAGAATATCTTCTTGATTTATTATTCAATAGTAATCCTCCTGTAGTAGGGAACAAGTCCCTAAATTATCTCCTCCTCCAAATCTCCATAATCTACCCAATATTCTCACAATATTCCACAAAAATAAATAATATTAGGCACAAATATGCAATTATCCATAAACCTTCCTAATGAACATATTAAAGTTAAAACTATGTTATCTAATGCAAAAACAGAGGTTTAATGCGCTGAAGGATGGTCAGATGGGCCTTAATTTATGCCTAATTTGGAGGCCCATCACTTCCCATGAGAAAATAACAGTTATTCTATTATGAATTACCTTCACAGATATTTTCAATTGTTATGGTTAATTAAAACTCTCTTTACAGAGCATCCAACTTACATTCGGATAACTAATTTTAGGATGGCTCATGCAACGTTCGTCAAATGCCTGAGTTCATACTTGAAAGTATGGTAAAAATGCAGAGAATGGATGTCTCCAACAACAACAACAGAACCCAAACCTTCTACAAGAAAGCCTACCCCACAGTCACAAGTGATCCAATGACAATTGTCCACTTGTTTTATTTCATGAAAACTTCAAGACATTGTATTTTGTAATTTTTACTATGTTTGTTGTTATTTCCAAAAAGAAATTCAATTCCTCAAAAGGACTGAATAGAGCTTAAAGTAGTATTTATGGTAGTTTTAGAAGTTTGTGATGGTTAACATTTTTTATAACAGTCATCTTTGTAATGTACTACAAAAAAGGCTTTTAAGAACCATTTTAGGTTCCAAAATTTTGACTTAAGAAGGAAAAATTTTTATGTGTAATGTTTCTACCTTTGCTTGGAGATTAAATAAAACTTTCAAGGTGATTCCAAGTAGTTCTTTGAATTTGATATGTGTTCCTACTCATTGTAAGTCATGTATTGTTCTTTCTTCTTTTGAAAAGAGTAATGAATTTGTTGTCTGTTTTATATAATACATATTTAGTGAACTCGTGACACTTGTAAAATTTAAATTAAATAACCTTAAAATGTGCTCCTCTTTTCTATCAATTCATTTTTTTTTCTTTCATATATTCTGCTAAGGTTTAAGGAAAGATATTCTAAAGTAACAAACTTTTGTTCTAAACCTTATATCATTTCTTTCCATCACCCTACTACAACTTTAAATCATTTTCATTGTCAATGAAGCCACCTTGAAAGGTATTTTTATCCCAAGAATAGTCATGTAACATTACTTATGAAGCGTACTATTGAACTGTCATAATGGGAAAACAAATATTATTCATTACCTTTTATATGGATGTCCTAGGCACTGACCTCTTCTCAACCAGAGGTTGTCTCTAGGTTTACAATAGTAGTCTTAAGAAAGCCCTATATAGTCTACGGGAGGTGCCAATAGCAAGGTACAATAGGATTGATGCTTACTTGTAGTAGATGGATTTCGAGAAGAGTGATGTGGATCTAAAAATATATTTCATTATGGCTGGAAAGGATCCACTTATTCTAGTCATGTATGTGGATGATTTGTTTATTACAGGAGATGAGAGACTCATAAAGCACTGCAAGAGAGATCTTGCTTTAAAATTTGACCTGATTGATATGGGATTAACGCATTATTTTTTTCCTTTGGAGGTTTGAAAAGAGGATGGGCATATATTTAGGGGCCAATGTAGGTATTTAGGGGACATACTGAGAAGATTTCATACAGAGGATTGCAGGCCTATGGCTACTCCGATGATTACCAACTGGAATAAGTTTCATGCTTCAGATTCCAAGTTTGTAGACCCCACTTTATATCATCCATTGATCAGTTCATTGATGTATCTGGTCAACACTAGACCATATATCTATTTCATAGTCCACACATTGAGTTATTTTATGATGGAGCCCAAGAGGATGCATTGTGGGGTTGTGAAACATGTGTTATGGTACCTACAAGGCATAGTGGACTATGGACTAGGCTATATCCAATGGGGATGGATAGGTTGACATGTTGTACATACTTAGATTGTGTAGGTAGTGCCAATGATAGGAAGAGCACATCCAGATGATGTTTCATGTTGGGTTTGATAGTGGTGTCACGGTTCAGGAGGAAGCAGAGTTCAATGGAATTGAGTTCCATGGAGGCTAATTACATTACAACTAGTCAAGCCAGTTACGAGACTATTTGGCTTAGCAAGATGTTGTGTGGCTTATTTGGTCAGAGGTTGAGACCAACTAAGATATCTTTTTCATGTGCATGGCTTTTACATTTAATACACTATGCCTCCTGTTGTACCCCTAATCAAGGAATTCTTCCTTGCTTCAAGCTTTGTACTTCCAAACTTAAGTTCTGAAGTTGCATGGGGAGTTGCTGAACTCCCAACCCTGGGTCTGGAATAAGGGTCGCGTATAACCTCATAGCTGTCTCTAGTGCCTTGGCCTAGGTTGAGATCTTCTGTTGTGACAGAGTCGTCCTTAGATGGGGTGTTAACGATGCCACAAACCATGCGCAATGTTGTTCGTCGATCAATGTCATATTAGCTTTGTGAATAGTACTCTTTAATCTTTAGTCCATATCCCATGGCGTTTCACCAGGAAGCATTGCTATTTCCTTGAACCCAATGATCGATTAGTTCTCAGAATTTGGTTAGCCAAACTCCTTATTAAGTGCATCCTATATAGCTGCTAGTCCTTCATTTGGATGGTTGGTTGAGTATTTTATGTACCATGTTAGTGCATGGTCCTAGAGTGCACTGGCCAACATAGCCTTTTTGATGTTTTCATCTGTTATACCTTGCGCGTCCCATACAGAGTTTATCACAAACCAAAACTGGCTTGGATCTTCATTCCCTATACCTTGAAAGGTCGGTAACTTCACTGCAGCCACCATCCCTGTTCTAAGAGGTGGTGGAAGAGGTGGTGAGGGTTGAGATGGTGTGGGCGGAAGTGACGTGGGTGATGGGGGTGATGGCATAGATGGAGGTGGTATCAGCGGAAGGCATTTTGTAATCAACCAGACTGCACTTTTGGGCAAGAACCTAGGGATATCTTCCTCGCTTTCCCGCGATATAGTAATTAGAGGATTGTTCCCTGCTCCTCCCATTCCTTGGTAACCTCTTCCACTCTATGTTACCCCAGACATTAATGTATGCACATAATCATTTCTTCGTACAACGACATCTTAATCCAAGTGTTTAATGAATTGATCTACCGACCCCACGGTCCTTGGAGAAATTGTCTTTCTACTTCGTTGTAGCTTACAGTGGTATCTATTGCGAATTCAGTGATAAATCCTCCAATGATTCAATCTATCCATTGATCGACCACGCACGCGAGTTTGTCTTCAATGGCTTCTAGTCTATGCACCAGTTCTGGGGTCCACACTATCAGTTGGTCTAATCTGCACCTTCCCATGCTATCAGCTAACTTTGCGATGCACTCATACAATTCTATCGAGAATATTACGAAGAAGATATCATGTATGTCCATGAGGATATAGCAATCCAACCACTATTCCTCTGATATCTACGAGTTCCTATTTTCCCGAACCAGGAACTCGTGGAGCTTCAAATCCCACCAATATTTGAGCTCTTTCTTTATAGGATTCTAGTGTTCCCACATTAGACACCCCTTAGGCAGATCCCAGTCCCAGCAACGGAACCATTTGTTGGCTTATATGGGCTTGACCCAGGTTCAGAAGAATTATTTAGCCGAACAAATCCTTCAACTACAGGCCCTTTCAATAATAGCCCGCAAAGCGTGGACTGAGGTCTCACCCAAGGTAGCAGGGGAGGGTGTTGGAACGAAGTTTCCGCACCCTGGGGATGTCTTGGATGTGGGTTAGGATTCGTGCGCTATTCTACAGCCTCACACTACACCAGATCTGCATAGATCAAAATACCCTTATCACGCTTATTACAGATTGAATCACTTATTACTGGTTTGATCTAGTTAAAACAGTCTTTAAGAAAACATTTATTACTTTTGGTTACTTTACACATCAAGATTAACCCAGTTCACATGTATTCAACCATAGAAAATATAGAAATCATAATATTTTATTTATCATAAAAGAGTAAATTCGCAATCAACACAGAATTCAGAAGAAACTTATCTTTATTATTAGTCTTCAATAATACATCTAGATCCTCCCTACGCACTTAGCTGTAGGGGTCCACGCACACAGCTGCGGACTTTCCAGGCCTCTACACACACAACTGCAGAGCTTCTACCTTCTACCCTACTCCCTTGACTTGGATTTACCACTGCTCGTAGACTATTCCCTCATAGAGCCTCACTCTATTTATACCTTCCCTTGGCCTGCGATCCCACCACAGGCTGACTCTCTTATTATTTCTTTACAATATTTTCGGGCAGACTACCCTTTGACTCAACCTCCTATAGCTCGCGCTCCGTGCTTTCCGCAGAGTCTTTTACCCTAATATTACCCAAAATTCTGGGCTTCACACCCCATACTCATTCCGCAGGGCTTTTTCTACCCAACAATTGATTAGTTAATTGGATGATCACTGAGTTTGATTGAAGTCCCACTACATAACTGACCTTCCACTAGTTCCTCCAACAATGTAGAAATTTGAATAATATAACACTTATTCACAAAGATTATCTTGATTATACACTATTTGTGGAATGCATGCATAATACATAACCTCCTCTACCATTGATCATCAATTTGCGGAATTAAAAACAATCGCATGCGCACATTGAAACATCAATCACACATATCAACAAAGTATTTAATGGGGAAACCATACAGCTGAAAACCCCCAAATATCTGTATATTATAATGATAGAGAACATGTAACAATACATAGTACAATACTCCTCACAAGTACTCAGTACTATCTCCACATGCTACACACAAACTAGCTGAGATCTGAACAAGTCACGGGTTCAAATCTCCTCCACTATTTCCCTGCCTCTACTACACAGTCCAAGTTGAGAATAGATCAGACACAACTTCGAATTCCCTTGGCTTGTACTGCGCAATCCTCATTGGAAATCTCAATCAATGATTGTGCAAATATCATGCACAGCTATAGTCACAAATGATAGTAGTCTCACCCTTTTACCCACCTCTAACACTTGTCTCCACTGAACTGTCCATTCACTGAGTTAACTGATGTATTCTTTAGTTGATTTAAGAGTTAATAATTAGTGAATTAATTAATAATTAATTCACACCACTCATCACTAGTGTATTTATCAGTTAGACTAAATACAACTAGTTCAACTAAGTCAAACTGAACACAACTCCATCAACTCCTCAATCAACTCCACCAAACTCAATCACTTGAGTTCTAACTGATGTCCTTCATGCAATAGCTCAACTAACCCATAAGAAAAGCATATTTCCTTCTGGCAGTTGCATGTGCTACATCCGTAGCTTGAACTGAAGTGCTACAAGAGGATAAGATAATGTTTATAGTCCAAATATTATTAAGAGCTAATAATATTCGACTATTCTATTTTTAGACTGGCATTCTAAAAATAGACTCCGCCCATATGTCTAAAAATAGAAGTCCATCTATTTTTACCAACATGACCAATCATCCACAAATAGCATCCTGCAACTCATAGACCATGATCCATATGTTTAAAAATAGACATAGTCTAAAAATAGACTTTGCGCCAAAAATAGCCTGCGAGCCCACTTAGTGAAGATGACTTCTTTTCACTAAGCTTCATCATCTTGTTGCATTTTCAATAGGAATTAGTTTAACTAAAAACAACTTGAGATAACTAGCCTTGATTGCTACAAATTAGAAATCACACATGCTTAACTGAACTTTAACTCCTCCAACTTGAATTTAGTTGAGAATTTCTTGATGTTTTTTTCAACACTCCCTCTCAGCAAGAAAGAGATTATCAACCAACCCTATCATGCACCTATGGAACTTGAACTTCCATCTTTACAAAGCCTAAGTCAAAATGTCAGCATCTTGTTCCTCTGTCAGAATGTAGTGTAACAAAATTATTTGCTTTAGCACATAGTCTCGTAAATGGTGATATCATATATATATATCTATATATATATATATATATATATATATATATTATATATATATATATATATATATATATATGCTTGGTTGATCGCGAAATAAGAGGATTCTCAGAGAGAATGATGAAATTTCTTATTATCACAATAGATAACAGTTGGATCCATCAACTAACCCAAAAATTCAACAACTATTCTTCTCATGCATATCACCTCACATGTTGCTTTACTTGCAACCATGTATTATGCTTCTATTCAGGTGATTTCCACACATCTTTCCTTCACGTTGTACTAGGAAATAGTTGCAAGCCCAACACTGAAATCTCCACCTGATGTAATCTTTTGGTCTAATGGGCTCCCTACCCAATCTGCATTTGTGAAGCTATGCAGTTTCACTCCCTTTGTTCATCTATACCATAGTTCAAACTGGGTAGTGCATCTAAGATACTATAAAACATGCTTACTTTCCTTCCAAAATAATTTGGTTGGCCTAACCACAGCTTGGCTTAGCTCGTTGACTACATAACACATCTAGTTTTGTGTTCACAAGGTACATCAATGAACCCACTAATTGTCAATAGATGGTAGCATCCATTTCTTCACCTAAAGTGGCATCCTCCTTCCTCTAGTTGGTTGCTAGAGGTGTCTCCATGGGTTTACAAATCTCCATGTGGAATATTTGTAGTATCTCATTTGCATACTTTCCTTGAGATACAAATAGTTCCCCATCACCTTGCTATACTACCAACCCAAGGAAGTAGTGCATGAGACCCATGTCCTTCATTTCAAAGCCTTGTAAGGTCCTCCATGCAATATCTAATCATCTTCTCATCACCAATTAAAATTATATCATCAACATATAAGACAATAATAAGAAATTTACCTCCTACCAACATGTTATAGAGGTTTGCATCCACTTCACTTTTGGTGAAGCCCAAACCAGTGAGATAATTGTTGATCTAGGTATACCAAGCATGGCGTGCTTGTTTGAGACCATACAATGCTCTCTTAAGTCTACACACACGAGACTCTTGATCAAATGTCTCAAAGCATTCTAGTTTCTTGACGTACACCTCCTCCTCAATAAATTAATTGAGAAATGTTGTTTTTACATCCATCTGGTGGATCTTCCACCCCATATGTGCAACCAATGCAAGAATTGATCTAATGGATGAGTACCTCTCTATAGGAGAAAAGATCTGCTCGTAGTGAATTTCCTCAACTTGAAATCACCCCTTGGCCATGTTAAGATGGGGTCCCCTGGTTCAGTTTTGGGGTTAAAAATCCAAGTTTTTATGTAAATTTTGGTAAAAATATGTAAAGTCTCCACAATTTGTGGATGCGGAACACGTATATAGTTAGAATTCAAAAGGGGTTTAGTCCCTTGTCCATGTAAAGTTGAGTCAGTTTTGAGACCTACCCATGGTCCGCAGACCATGGGATTGTATGAAGAAAAGCTATAAATAGGTGTGTCTGAGAGAGTCTAAGGCAAGTAAGTCATGAGTAATTTGATAATGGGCTGATAGAAGATAACACAAAGAAGTGAATCTTAGGTGAAGGAAAGGCCCTGCAGCTGAGTGGGCAGAGGCCTAGAGTAGTGTCCGTAGATGAGTGCGTAGACCCCTGAGCTGAGTGCGTAGAGAAATTTTGAGTCTATAACCTCATATTGAAGATCAATAAAGAAGACAGTTGGAGAAATTCATGTGTTTATCTATTTACTGTTGTTAAATATGTGGTGATGTATGTTGTGATTGAAATAATGTCTTTATGAATTAATGATATATTAATGCACGGATCTGTTAGATAAATCTCATTACCTAAACACAATACATGTTAAATATTTACACAGAGATTATAATACATTATGTTATGTTTATTAAGCACTTAAGTAGATCTGTGGGGATTCTTATCTGAGGCTCTTCTGTGGTGCACGTAAGAATATAACTTACATTTTAAGGGTCCACAAAAGCCAATTGTATACCTTCACTGAGGTGTAGAGTCCGATTAAAGGAAGTTACAGTACCAAGCCCTGGGGGCATATAGATCTGTGCGAAGGCAGATCTAGGGCATAAAACGACATCACACTGATCTCTGGATGTGGAAACTTGGTTCCAGCATCCCCCCATGCTACTTCAGGAGACACTTTAGTCCGTGCTATGTGGGTTGATGCCGAAAGGGACAATAGTGTAGGGTTTTTTTTGGCACAATTAACTTTGAACCTAGGTCAGGAATGATGAGCACCAATATTGCAGCAAGAATGCTACAACTCCTGGGGCTACCAACTTTACTTTATTAACCGGGGTTCATACAAAATTGGAGGTGACAGTGTTGTATACACATGTAAAAGTGATGGTTCTTCCTTTTGTCACTATTCAGCTGCCAAGAGACCACTAGGGTTTTTCAAGCCATACTTCTATGGATTCAGAAGAAGCTTGATTACTGATGAGGGAAAGAGAAATATAATTTAAGATAAAGCTTGTCTACAGCAGTAAGGAAAAGACTAAAATCCAATGCTAAAACACACCATTTCCTACCTAACTGCTAAGAGACTATGTTTCAGAAAGAATTATAGATTAACATGTATGAAATTTAGCTATCTTAAGCATGTAAATACAAAACATCAACATTCTACTACTGTGCATGTAAATGGCTAAATTAAATTTGTTTTTTTTCTTTTTGTCCTTTTTCCCTTTTTATGGAGAAGTGTGAAATCTAATCTCTCTTAGTGATGTGGCAGGTGGCTTAGGAATGTTGGTGGATGGTTGGAAGGTTTGGGGGACCCTTAGGTGACCTTACCTGGCTTCCTAGAGGTTTTCCCTTAATTCAACCCCAAAACAGGCCACTACAGGAAGACCTAACGAATGTCGTTCAAACCTATAGGATTCCCTATATTTCTATAGGATATAGCCAAGAGAAAAACGATGGGTGCTGAAGGTGATGGAGGGCTTAGGGAATGTGGTTGGTGGATGGAATGACATAAGAAAATTCCTAGGATCACTCAGAACTCAAAGCCAAGGTTGAGAGATGGTTGGATTTGCTCAACATGCTTGGAGAAGTTTCCTTGTAAAATGATGAAATTCGTAAGGTTCTTAGTGAAAGCAAGGAATAATCATGGATGGATGAATTTTGAAGGAGGTTGATGGCTATGATATCTCTCTTTAATTCTGAAACACCTACACTTCATCAAACATTGATATTTGCCCAAAAGTCATGAAAACAAGGAGAATTTCAATAAGCTATGAAAACAGAGTTTAATGAGTTAGTTGTCTATTTCATGCATGAGGAAAACTTGAAAAATAAGATTGAATCATTGATAATATCTACCGTAAGTCTAAATATGGAAGAAATGATGACTAGGTCCTACTCTTGCAACTTAATCACATGCTAGCTGAAGTACAAAAAACTCTAAATTCTATGAGAAAGTAGAATTCTGTCTTTTTGGGGCTGCATAGGAGTCATTTCCTCAAATAATGATCCCTGAAGGGAGAAGTGAGGCCAAAAAACATATTGACATTTTTTAATGGTTCTTTATCCCTTCTAAACTACTGCTGAAGTAAAGAACAAAGGGAAGCAAACTAAGAAACAAACTAATCAAATCTACACTACTTACAATGAAATACTTCTAAGGACAATTTAACCATACATCTATGAAATCAATTTAAGCATACAGATACAAGAAGAGGAGCCTTTCCTGCTAGGGTTGGGCCCTAACCCAAGAGCTTTATCCCTCTGAGTTAACTCAGTACTTGATCAAGAAAAAGCTCATTCTCATTATCAAAACAGAAAATTACATAGCAATATCTTCCACAAGTCTAGAGCTCCAAAAATAACTAGTGCTTTTACAACAAAAAATTGAATCCTAATGAGGCTCTAGGCCTCTTTATTTATATATTTGAAGTCCCCAACGAATTCCTTCAATCTAGGGAGTCTCGAAGCCCAAACTCGAGATAAACTAACTCTTTGACTGTCACTTGCTCATTTGACTTTTGATCTTCATGACTTGGCTGCTTGTACTTCGAGCTAGTGTGATTGATGGAGGAATATTCGAGTGAGGGAGGAGTAAATGAGAAGGATTTACCTCCTACAATCTCTCTTCCTTGTCCCATTCGAGTTTCAACCTTTAATATTGCCAAAATTCCTTGATTTTCTCTCACAAATATGCATTCAATGCACATTAGTCCACTAGGCATAATATCTCACTTTGACCCGTCTCCTTAAACAAAATATAATCAAAACATGTAATAAATTGTGAGAAGAGTTGATTTGACTAATCTAGGAGGTGAATTAAGGTCCATATAGTTACCCAATGATGAGGCTCATCATCACCCCCTACTGAAAGTGTTGCTCATCCTCTGAGCTACTCAATCAATATCCATATCTTTCATAGCCCTAGTGGCCTCCCTAACATCCCATGATTCTGTAGTGGTCTCCTCTTCTTGTGCATAGACTCTTGGCTTCCTTTCTATATCCTCCCACTACTTTATTTCTTCCTCTTCCTTCCTTCCTTGTAACATCCCCAAGGGCAGTGGTGGACTAAGTCTCAAGCCAATCCAATTGACTTCGAGCCTTTGGATAGTTTTCTTGTACATGGGTGTCCTGTTCAGTGCTTCTCTAATTCTTTGAGGAGAATCGTACTCTCTGATTTTCAAATTGTATGGAAAAGTATTCCATCTCCTTTCGCAATCTTTCATGTTGTCATCCCCTAAAAACCTGAACATATCCTCAAAATGTGTAATTGATTTCTCTTGGGCAGCAAGATACCTGCGTGCAAGTTGAGGATAATTTGCAATTATGTGTGTTGATGACAACCATTGGATTTGACTGCTCAGCTCTTATCATGAGAAGCTATGTTTTTTCCCTTGCTAGTATCTTTTTAATTTTTGCAGCCCTTGCTTCCTCATGGTTCATCCATGATGCCAAATCCATCAACTGTAAACCCCCTAGTTTTGCATTAGCACCCCATACATTCAAATATGTCAAGGACATGTTATGAAATTAGAACTCAAACATCTTAGCCCTATCATCCGATGTGCTTTAATCATGAAGATCAATGAACTATCCATAATCCTGGAATGGCATAGTGCCTCTCTGTGTTAGGGTCTTGATTTGGAATTTTAGCCACTGTTCCCTAAGGTTTAATGCATAGGACTTAGCTGGCATCCTAGACTGGATTGCCTCTAAAGATAGACTAGCCATGGTTGCCAATTACTTCTCCTTTTTGTGAAGTTGTCCTTTCAACCATGCATTTTCTGCCTCCAACTGAGTTTTCATTATGGCCTCTCTATCCCTCAGGCTTCTTATTTCTTTGCCCATCTCTTTGAGCTTTTCCTCCATGTGACCTATGTTATTGTTATAGATCTGGTCTGAAAATATATGAAAACAATACCAATATACCCAATAACTGCAAATTATCACCAAAAATAACAAGATCTAAATATAGATAGAATTCTTCTCTTTATTAATCAAACCCTGAAGGTAGGGCAACACCATACATTCACTCCTTAAGGAAGGAGAACACTCCACAAGCCATATGCCTATTCATACAATAATCCTTGACACCTCTCAATGGGGAGTCTCTAGCCTCTATATAGGCCTCATACATACAATACCATGGGTCATTACAATAGTTCCCTCAATACCATCTATCTAATACCATGGGCTTATTATATTATTGTTAACTACTTGTGGTCCCTTAAATGATATGGGTTAACCACCTTATTTATTGCTATGGCCCATCCCATTATTACATTATTCCCTTGGGTACCTCCCTTTGTACCCCATATTATCCCCCCTAGGTATACTACATTCCATGCCCTTTAACATGTTTCATCCCCGAAACATGGGAAGAACACAAATAATAAGATTTACTCAAAAGAGTAGTCCACTAGTACCACGCATGTGCATCTAGACATCCCAGAGAAAGGTGAACCATCGATCTAGCTAGTGTCTTGCTCACTTGAGATGGAATTTGGCCATGGCGGCTCTTCTGTGTTGATGTGTAGTAGGTGGATTACCACTCCTCTCTATCTATAATGTGGGGATTGTTGTCCTTGTGGCTAATTTGTTGCCATCTTGTTGGTTGTTTTCTTGCGGGGTGATGTGGGTGGTGATACACTGAAGTTTTAACCCACGGTGTCTTTTTCTTTAATTCACCACCTAATGGAGCCTGATTGGTAGCTGGTACATGTTTTGGCTTCTTTTTTTATTGCTTATCTTCCAATATTACTTCAACCACTGAGCCCTCATCTGATGTATCAGCATCTATAACCTTTTCTACTTCAGCCTCTACTTGTGTTTTATTGTCAATCATCAAAGGCTCATCATATTATGTGTAAGTTTCATTAGAGCTTTGTGCTACTACCTCCTTAGTCTTTGTTTGTGGCTTAATGGAAATATCCTGCAATGTAATTTTCTTCTTTTTATACCAGAGCTTCAGGAATTTCTTCTGCGCATTAATATTGATAGTACCCAGAAATTCCATCCAAGAATATCCCAAAACAACATCCATGTTATCCATATTTGAAGTATAAAAATCACCATGAAACACATACTTATCCATAGAAAGCTTCAAATCGTTATAAACTTGAACATACTCATCATCAACCTGTGTGTTTTCAATGTGTTTGGCTAGAACTTGCAATTTTTTTGCCAAATTAACATTGATAAAATTATGCTTGAAGCTAGGATTTATAGACACAATCATCTTCTCCTTCTGAATCAATCCATGAACCTACAATAAGGAGACACCTGTAGAAAATAACCCCTTACGTGTCTCATTCTCCTTTTTTCTAGCACAAGACCATTTGTCTAAAAGGACTCTTTCAAATTCTACATCTGAAAGTTTGGTCAACTGCTTGTTGTCAAGTGAGAACCATCATTTGGCAGCCTTAGCTTTGAAACTAAGTGACACTGAACTCTTCCAAAGTGTCCCATATGTGAACTTTTGTCTCTATATGAATTCTTCAATAGTAGGGCTATCATCTTTCCCTATAAGATTAAGATCCACCATGAAGAGTGTTTTGAAAAAAATTCACTTACTTGGCGAAAATTTGAAATGGCCACAATTCCGTCAATATTTCTCAGAATCCATTTGATGACATGTTTTCGGAAATGGAACAACCTTTATGCATCTTCCCTTTTGGTAAAAATCCCGATCTAGGCACTGAAATTTCAGATATGCGCTGCAACTGTCCCACCACCACAAAAAAATTCTGAAAAAAAAGCGTTGATTTTAAATCAGCGATATCTCCTTCATCCGGAATCCAATTTGACTAATTCTTTTTTGAACTTGGGTATGTTTTCACAAACAATCTAGATCTACAATTAGATTCTGCATATTTTGCACTAGAATGTTAGGATATTCCGACACATAGGAAATAGTTAAGTTCAACTTGGTCTAGTATAGAGTTAGGTAAAGTGTGTTTCTTTACCGTTGTACATTTT
>APFE030847112.1:40683-64479 GCA_000404065.3 Pinus taeda
GACCAGATGGGAAAGTTGATAAACATAAAGCTCATCTTGTTGCTAAGGGATTTTCACAGGTTGAAGGCATTGACTACATTGAAACCTTCTCCCCTGTTGCCAAAATGAACTCTATCCGCCTTGTTCTTTCCCTTGCTGCCTCCTTAAACTGGGAAGTCCATCAGATGGATGTTAAATTTGCCTTCTTGCATGGGGACTTGCATGAAGAAATTTATATGGAACAACCCATTGGCTTCATCCAAACAGACTCTAGCCTTGTATGTCTACTTAAGAAATCTCTTTATGGTCTCAAGCAAGCTCCTCGGGCTTGGTATGCCAAAATGGATAGCTTTCTTTTAGAATCTGGCTTTTCTAGGTGTTATTCTGACAATACTGTCTACACCAAGAAAGTGGGCAACTCTTTTATCATCCTTGTTATTTATGTTGATGATCTTATTCTTACTGGTAGTGATCCCAACCTTATAAACCATGTGAAGTCCAGCCTTAAAAAGAAATTTGAAATGACAGACTTAGGACACTTACACTATTTTCTCGGTCTTCAAGTCTTGCAAGCCAAGGAGGGTATTTCCCTTTCCCAGTCCAAGTATGCTTGTGATATTCTTCGTCATTTTCACATGGAAGATTGTAAGCCAGCTCCTTCTCCCTTTCAGTCTGGAGTCAAACATTCAGTCTCTTGTACTTCTCCTGAAGTTGATGCTACCTTATACCGTCAACTTGTAGGAAAACTCTTGTATTTAACCCATACTCGTCCTGACCTTTCCTTTGTTGTTGGCTTTGTTGCTCGTTTTATGCAAAACCCCCGTGAAAGTCATTGGAAAGCAGCTAAAAGAATACTTCGTTATGTTCGAGGTACAGTACAGTTTGGGATTCATTACAGTGCCAAAGCAGCTCCTCTATTAGTTGGTTTCACTGATTCTGATTGGGCTGGTGACCCTGATGATCGGAAGTCTACTGCCGGTTATGTCTTCACTCTTGGTTCAGGACCTATTACATGGGCTTGTAAGAAACAGGCTGCCATTTCTCTTTCGTCAGCAGAAGCAGAGTATTGTGGTGCCATGGAAGCTAGTAAGGAAGCCTTGTGGCTTCGTCAGATCCTATCAGAATTGGGCTTTGAGCAGCAGCATCCGACTACACTTTGGTGTGATAATCAAAGTGCCATTCAGCTTTGCAAAGATCCAGTTCAGCATCAGCGCAGCAAACACATTGAACGTCACATGCACTTCATCAGAAAGCTCATTCATGACCATGTTCTTGAAGTGCAATATTGTTCAACAGATGATCAGGTTGCAGACATCTTCACAAAGGCTCTCACAGAGGCGAAGTTCACTAAACTTCGATATATGCTTGAAGTTCAGGAAGTTGTCACTAAGAGGGGATAGGCTCTAGTGCCTCCTTCCTTCTCCTATTGTGTCATATTTGTAAATCCTTCAATCCAATCCCAAGTTGTTCTTAAGGGGGGATGTTAGGATATTCCGACACATAGGAAATAGTTAAGTTCAACTTGGTCTAGTATAGAGTTAGGTAAAGTGTGTTTCTTTACCGTTGTATATTTTGTAACTTACAATCCGACGGTCACGATATGTAGTGATCCGACGGTTCATTCTCTCCTCGGTATTACCGACACTTGATCCGTGGCTTGACACCCGATTGGTCCATGAATTCTATTTAAAGCGCATGGAGGGTCATTTGTAGGTTAACCGTGCATGAGAGAAATCTTATGTAAATTTTCATTCTTTATTAATAAATTGCCTGTAGTAGCCACGTTGGCGCAGGCCATGGACTGTTTCCCTCTCTGAGGGTTTTAACCACGTCAAAATACTGGTGTATTGATCTGTGATCTGTTTGTGAGCAGTGTCCTTTTGGTGTTCTGTCTGAGGAACTTACCCTGTATATTCCTACATAGAACATATAGATCTACGCCGCAAACTCGCTGGCCTGAAAAATATCTGCAACACCACTGAATTGTAGATCAGTGATATCTCCTTCATCCGGACTCCAATTCGGCCGATTTTTTTTTTTTAATTGGGTATTTTTTCACAAAGAATCGAGATCTGCAATTAGATTTTGAAAATTTTTCCCCAAAATGTATAGATATTATCTACAAACTCACTGCCCCATAAAGTTCCTGCAAAAAATTAAAAAAAAATTCTCCACTTTTTCCCTAGAAAGTGCTCTGGTACCACTTGTTATAGCTTTGATATCACTCGTTATAGATATAACCCAAAAATATAAGATAATATAAATAAACCCAAGAAATAACAAGATCAAAATATATAGAAATGCTTCTTTATCGATCAAACCCTTAAGGTAGGGCAACACCATATATTCACTCCTTGAGGGAGGATAACACTCCACAAGTCATATGCATGTTCATACAATAATCCTTGACACCTCTCAATGGGGAGTCTCTAGCCTCTATATAGGCCTCATACATACAATACCATGGGTCAGTACCATATTTCCCTCAATACCATCTATCTAATACCATGGGCTTATTACGTTATTGTTAACTACTTGTGGTCCCTTACATGATATGGGTTAACCACCTTATTTATTACTATGGCCCATCCCATTATTACATTATTCCCTTGGGTACCTCCATTTGTATCCCATATTATCCCCCCTGGGTATACTACAATTCTCCACTCCCTTGGACTTAGCAATCTGCATCCATCTATGTGTTCTTGCTCTTTCTTTCTCAAGCTCAAAGAATAATGGGATGGAAAATTTTTATGGAATGACCCTACCCCCTTCAACAAATCTATAGTAGGAGTCAAGGTTACGTTGAGGACTAGGTTCCTTTAGCTCTAGGTCCTCCTTCTTTGTCTCTTGTTGCTTACTCCCTCCCTTATCCAATTTTTGAGTTTCCTATAGGTTTAGCAAAGTTTTCTGTAGGATTTCCTCTGCTTCCTGTAGGTCCTGTTGTGTATCCTGTAGGATGTCTTTTCCCTTGGATGAGGTAGATCTAGTTACAAGCCTTCTCACATAAGTGATAGGAGACTTAGGGGAGGCTTGTCCTAAGGATCCTTCTCCTTGAGTTTTTATAAGAGGAGCCATATTCTCTCGCTATTTAGGTGAGTCTTCAATAAAAATAGGGACCTTGGTGGGAGTTTGAGGTTTTCCCTTCCTTATCCTTATACCTTTTCTTGTTCTAAAGTATAATGGAGTTTGTCTCTATCTTTTGCGTTTTTGTTTGATAGGGGTGCTAAGGGCAGTGAGGGAAACTGTTGCCTCTCTCTCATTGGGTTTTGGAGACACCCTGGGTGACTCCTCCTTATCTTCTACCTCCTCTTTTCCATTCCCTTTTTCATATTTGTATGTCTCCCCCTCTTCTCCCTCTAGATCCTCACCTTGTTCATCAGTTTCCTCTTGGGAATTTTCCTCTATTTCTTCACCACTTTCTTTCTCTTTCTCTTCCTCTTCTTCCTCATATATTTCCTCTTCATCCCTCTCTACTTCTCATTAATCTGTTTCAGTCTCTTCTTCATCCCTTTCACTAGTAGTAGGGCTCTTGTCATATTCGAGGGCTTTTATATCCTCCTTTGTATGCATGTCTCTAAAAATTTCCCATGTGATAGGAATTCTAAGGTTATGGGGGGAATCTTATATGATGAGTCTAATTAACCCATGATGGGATAACTATTGGCATTTTCCTTCCTTCACCTTCATGCTCATATCTATCAGTAATTGAAGAAGAAACTAGGGTATGCTGAGTCTATGGTGAAGAGGTGTATCTGCTCCAAACCTCAATTCTTCAAGAAGCCTAAAGTGGTATCCATATACCACACTATACCTACCTTTACATGATATATATTTTAAAAGGTGGTATCTTATTTCATTCCATGGGTATGGTAGGCTTGCTCTTCTTACTCCATTTTTGTCTTCCATGGCCTCCTCTCCCTCTAAAAAGAATTTCTTCTTTTTTGTTTGGTTATTTCCCTTGTCTACCTTTCTCCAAGGCACTCCTAAGGGAAGTGTGGTAATTATTCTTATGAGTTCAGGGGTGAGATCTATGGAGAGGCCTCTCACCACAATAGTGGCATGGATCCTGGTCAATGGAATGAGGGAGAGAGAAAAATCTTTGGCTACTTCATCATCATTTCTCAAAGTACCCCATCCAATTATGCCTTGTGAATATTTCTAGTATAGGAGGGTGTTGGTGAATCCTCACGGTTTTTATGGGATCCCTCCTATTAAACCCCCCTGTTATTTTGTCTAATGAATGGAGGAGCAGAGATGTTTGATACAAAATTTTAATGGAGGAAATGGAACTAAAATTTATGTGGATATAATTCCCTTATAGTACAATCAATTTCAACAAACTGGAAGATTTATGTTTCTTTCACTTGGAAAAATAGGATGAAATTTAGATCCTACCTCCTTATAATGTTTGATGTAGCCAACCCCTATTTTTCTCCCTATGAAATTGCTCACTGCTAATCCTGTAGACTGCCTGACTGTATCCTATAGGATTCCTGTGGGATCTTGTAGGATTTCCAGTAGGGTCCCGTAGGAGGTCCTGCGCAAGAAAAAAAATGAACTTTTCCTCTCCTATAGGCTGTTTGGGGGCTGAGAGAAACTTCGCCAGTGTAAGCCTCGAGAATGTGAAGGCATCTATGCATGGGGATCAACGTTTATTTCCTCTTATGGTTGATTCAAGTGAGGTGGTGTACTGGTAACCAAGGTACGAATGTCTATTTTTGGACCGTTGGCCCCACTACCACATAATCATTCTCCTCACCTCGTAATCAACTCCATAGTCTTAACTGCTTTTGATCTCATCCTTCTTTTCCTTGACTTGATAACTGCCATATGTGTAATGACTAATTGTTTTTTCCTCGTTGACTAAACGAAGGTGGCCAAGTTAACTACTCACCTTTTGCTTATAAACCAACTCATTCACAATTTTTATATCTTTTGATCACATCATTCTAATGAGAGAGTGGAAGTGAGATACTTACAAGTGGTAACAATACCTTGCTGCAATTTGTTGAAGAAATGAGGTCTTTGTTGTGCATTGGCTGCATGTGATTTCTCCCTCATTTTTTATTGTCCTTTGATGATTTTTTTGATGTGCGGGTACCAGGTGTTGATGATGATGATGTTTTTGCTGCTCTAGAGGAGCTTCTTCTACCTTTGGATCTCCCTACTTGAAACTTGCTACAACTATGATTTTTGATTTGTGGGATAGGTTGCTACAGGATGTCCTATAGCTGCTTCTCCCTCAAAACTTTTAATCATATTCTACTGTTGGGACATAAGGATGATGAGCATGGATAGAGAGGATGTCTAGGGGTTTGTGATTGATGAAAAATAACATTTAGGTGTTGTCCCCTTGCTCTCTATCTCATCCTTTTTCTTTGTGTTTTTTTCTTGAAAACTGTAAATTTTTTGAAAACTGATTTTTTTTTATGATGAATGCAGTGGTGATAAAGGTGGAGAGAGGTATGGTAATGAGACGGTGATGTAGGAATTTTACTTTTTTGACATGGATAGGTCATTTCCCTGCTCTAGGTTTGCTTCCGTTAGGATTCCCAAGCCAATGTAATTCTTACAAGATCATCTTTTAGGTTTTCAGGGGATCCTATAGGTTTACAGGGAATCCTGTAGAAAGCACAAAACCCTTGCAAACAGAGGCAAATGAGTGAAAAAATGAAAGGAATGGTGGAATTATGAAGGATAATGAATGGAGAAATAAAAATAATAGTTGAATAGGTCCCTTTTGATTCTCCATTGTTGCTCTGATCGTCCTCCTGCTAACCTGCAAACAATATTTTCATTATTTTTCTTTTATCTTTTTTTTTATTTATTTTTTGAAAAACAATTAGTCTGACTCCAAGAGGTTTTCATCCTAGCTACTTGCCCTGGGAACCTCAAGAGAGGTTTTCACCTAGGGATATTTTTATTTCTCTAGTTTTTTTTACACCATTAGGCCACCCCAAGAGATTTTCAACCCAACAGTTGGACTCAGGCGCCTCATGGAGGTTTTCACCTGAGTCTCCTTATTTTTCTTTTTTTATTATTTTTCTCAAGGACTTGATGAGGTAGGAGCTGATACTTGCTCTACCACCATCACTATTTTATTGATACCATCAATGAACTCTTTCTTTGACAATGGCCTTTTGTAAACTTTCAATCTGTGCCCATTAACAAGTAAAGGAATGGCCTCTGTATCTATGGTTCTGATATGCATTGAACCATTATCATAACATTTCTCTATGACATAAGACCATAACCATCTAGTCGTTAACTTTCCCTTTAAGTATTTATATCTAGAATCATATAACAAAGCCCAATCACCTTCTTGAAATTTCTTGTTCTTGTCATGCTAGATCTTCCTTTGAATTTGAGTTACCTCTGTGTGTAGGAGGGCATTCATTTCGAACTCATCTAACCCATTCAACTAGATAAATATCTCTTTTTGTGCACTGCTAATATCTAGATCTAGTTGGGCTACCATCCTCAATGTATTGTACTCAAATTCAATGGACATTAGGGCCATTTTCCCATATACCAACTCATAGGGTGTGAATCTAGTGGTGGTCTTCCATGTGGTATTGTAGGCCCAAGTGGCCTCGACTAGTCTATCTGCCCGATCGTTCCTGCTACTGCTAACCACTTTGGTCAGGATGCCATCTAGCACTCCGTTGGTCACCTCCACTTGGTCATTAGCTTCTGGGTGATAGGGAGTGGAGGTTCTATGGTTGATCTTGTGTTGGCTTAACAAGTCTTCAATCATGTTGGAGGTAAACTGGCTGCCTTGACCGATGACCAGTTCTTTAGGGTACCCAAACTTGTAAAATACATTCTCCCTTAAGAACTCAACCACCTTCTCCTCTATTTCTGCCTCGATTTCCTTGGTTTCATCCCACTTATTCAGATAGTCAGTGCACACAATGATATACTACTTTTTCTTGGAAGGAGCGTCAATAGGTCCAATGAAATCCATGCCCCACTTGTCAAAAGGCTTGAAAGTTACCTAAGGTTGCAAAGGCATTTCATTCCTTGGAGTAGGTTTTCCCATCTTTTGGCACTGATCACACTAACTATTATATCATTTCAAATCCTAATGAAGAGTGGGACAACAATAACCAGCTTGTAACACCTTGAATGTTGTCTTCTTTGCTGCGAAGTGACCTCCACAAGGCCCATCATGACAAGTCAGAAGGATGTCAAAGACTTCCTCCTCCCTGACACATCTTCTCATAATTTGATATGGGCCTAGTTTGAAGAGGTTGCCCCCAATCCAATTGAATGGGGCACTCTTCCTCAAAATATTTCTTTTCTCTCTAGAGGACAAATTCAATGGGAATTGTGCAAATACCAAATAATTTTCTATGTTAGCAAACCAAGGAGAGAGAACTGAAATGGCGAATAAGTGTTCATCTGGTAACTGATCAGCAACCATTCCTTCCTCATCTGTAGGCAAAGTTAATCTGGAGAAAAAAATCCGCAACAACATTTTCCCTGCCAGTTTTATCAACAATGGTTAGATCAAACTGTTGTAATGGAAGTAACCATCTAATAATCCAAGAATTCACATCAAGTTTATTCATTAAATATTTGATTGCAACATGGTTAGCATGTAAAAATGTTTGATAACCTGTAATGTCATTCCTAAATTTGTTTAATGAATGCACAACAACCAGGAGCTCCTTTTTGGTAATTTTGTAGTTGAGTTCAACCTTTGATGGATTCTTACTGATAAAGTAAATGGCATAAGGCATTTTTTCATCTATCTGGCCTAGAGCTGCTCCTATGGCTTTGTGTGAGGCATCAGCATGTATATGAAAAGGAAGGGCTGAATTTGGGCCTCAGAGAATCGGTGTAGTGGCTAACTTGTCCTTCAAGGTGTCCAGGGCCTCTTGACAACTTTTTTACCATACAAACTCAGAGTCTTTGGCCAACATCCCAAATAAAGGAGAAGCTAACTTGTTGAAGTCTTTTATAAACCTTCGATAGTATCCAGCTAACCCTAGAAAAATTCTGACATCTCTCTGCTTTTGTAGATGTGGGACCCTTTGGATGATAGTTATTTTGTTTGGGTCCACCCGCAGTCCTTGCTGGGATATTGAATGACCTAACACAGCCCCTTCAATCATCAAGAAATCACAGTTTTCAGGACTAAGAGATAGGTTCATTTCAATGCATTTGTTCAACACCTTACCTAAGTTGGACAGAGCCTCTTGGAAATCACATCAATAAGGTGTAAAATCATCCATATAAATCTCTACTGCATCATGGACTAACTCAGCAAAGATACTCAGAACTCCTCTCTGGAAAGTAGCAAGAGAATTGCATAGGCCAAAAAGAAGGACACTATAGGTGAAAGTACCCCAAGGACAAGTGAAGGTGGTTTTATCCTAGTCTTCCGAGATGATTTGGATTTGATTGTACTCGTCGAATCCATCTAGGAAAGAGAAAAAAAATTCCCTGCCAGGCCATCTAGCACTTGGTCAATGAAAGGTAAAGGGAAATGGTCCTTCTTTGTGGCTTTGTCTAACTCTCTGTAATCGACACAAATCCTCCAGTTAACATTTTTGTTTGGAACCAACACCAAAGGAGAGACCCACTCACTATCGAAGATAGGGAGAATGAATCCTGCATCTAGCAACTTTTGCAGTTCTTCCTTGAGTATATCTTTGAGAGCTGGATTCATCCTCCTTTGGGGTTTCCAAACTGGTTTGCAACCTTCTTTGATATAAATGTGGTGAGTACACACCGAGGGGTGTACTCCCTTCATTTCTTTGTAACTCCAAGCGAAGGCATCCAGGTGTTCCTTTAGCATGTTGTACAACTTTTCTTCTTAGTGAATAGAAAGAGATGGGTTGATTTTCAAAGTTCTCTCAGGGCCGAATTCTATGGTTTCGACATGGATAGGGTTGGAATCAACTAAGCATAGATCAATCTGATGGTTGTTCTAGGTCTCCTTTACTACTTCTTCTAAGGACAATGTATTGGGAGTTGGATTTTGGAGTATGTTTTCAATCAAATTGTCTTCATATGGTTGTCCCCTTCCCAAGGTTGTTTCTAAGGTATAGAGTTGGGCAGAATAAACTTCATCTTCTTCCTCCTCTTCCAGCCATAAAGGTAAGTCATGTTCTAGAGATGGCTGGGCAGGAGGATATAGGACCAATTGCTTGGACATATGCCCATTCTTGATAGTCATGTTTCTAGCCCTATAGCTAATGTAGGCATTGGCAGTTGCTAGCCAGGGCCTCCCAAGGATGAGAGGGTAACCAGTAAGCTTGTCCTTATGCTGGAGAACTAGAAAAATTGTAGGGTATTCACAAGAGTCAACGGAGACCATAACATCCTCCAAAATCCCCTCAGGGGTCATTGTGGAGTGGGCTGCAAGTTGCAGGACTATTGTGGTCTTTCTCAATGAACCCTAGAGGTTGAGCTTGAGTATGGTATCCTTGGTCATCACATTAATGGAAGCCCCTAGACCAATCAAAGTGTGTGGGACAATGGTGCCATTGGTATGCACATCTACTACAGGGCTTCCAGGGTCCAAAGTACTTTGGGCAGATTACCTACCCCAACATTAAGTTGGGCAGTTGTCCAATGACATTAATGGTAGGGGCATGTCTTCTTCACCTCCCTGGATGCTTGAAGAACTTCTCCTTTATCAAATTGTTGTAAATAGGCACATCTTTTATAGCTTGGAGAAGTAGAATTTTGACACATATTGTTCAATTCTCCCAGAAGTTCTATCTCTTTTGGGTAGGTTGGACTGGTCGGGTTGATCTCTCAAGAAAGGCTAGTGGATTTACTTTAGGCATGCTTTCCTCTCTTTCTTCCTCAACCTCCCTAGGTGGAGGTAAAGGTTGGTTGTCTAGGAGAACTCTCCCAGATCGCAGGTTGATTTCTTGAATTTCCATAGCATAAGCTGGATAGGATGTCTCTCCCTTGTATACTGGTTGTATTTGTCTGTTGTACGGGTTTTTATTTGGCTGAGCAGGCATTTGGGGTTTTTTAAGTGGAGCAAAGTGTAAAAGTTGTGGCTGAGCAAGTGCTGAAAGCCATAAAGCTAGAGAATTTTTGTATGGGGGCCTCCACCCCTAGGGCGGTGCATTCCACTGAGGCTGTGGCAGAGCATATGGTTGAAATGGTTGCCTGGTTGGCTAGGAATGATACTGAGGTGCAAAGGACCAAGGAAGAGGTGTAGACCATGAAGGATGAGCAGGGGATCCCCAAGAGGGAATGGATGTGGTCTGGTTGGGGTTGTAATATGCATGGGATGACCCTTGCATGCCCTGTTGGTATTGCCTAGGCCCATGGGGTCTCCTTTGGTTTATGTAGTAGATTTGTTCAGTTACCCCTTCATCTCCTCGATATACAGTTTTTAGTCCAAGTAGAGAAGGGAACTTTTCTGTGGAATATTTTTCTTCATAGACTGAGGAGATTTCAATAGAATTCAATGGACATTCATTTCTAGGGTGCCTATTGGTGCATTTAGGGTAGAAAATGGGTAAGGCTCTCTCTCCTTCCTCCTGTTTTCTCTTAATGTGCATAGTGTCCATATGTAGGGTGCGGGTTTGCAACATCTCACTCTTGAAATCCTCTAGCATGTTCCCAATTTCACCCTTGATGGATCAAAGTGGAAGAGGATGGACTGACCATAGGTTGACTACCCCTACCCTTTTCCTAAATACCCCAGAATGGTTTCTAAAGACAATCTTGATATCCTCATAGGGTAACCGATAGATGTCCCCTCTTGCTAACAAGTTTAGGGTATCCACAAGATCTTCTCTTACTCCTCTAAGAAGGACTAGCTTCTGTGACTCAGGGTCAAGTGTGCACCCAGAACTTTTGTAGCTAAGATGGAATCTTTCTTCATAATATTCTAGGGATTCATCATGCCCTAAGTTCATCCTAAAAATTTCCTCTTTACTATCTTTAGACCTACAATAGTCCCGATACTTGTTGTTGAAGGCTTGCTGCATCTAAGCCCAAGTTCTAATTTTATCCCCAGGTAAACCCAACCAGCACAAAGTTGCATCCTTGAGAGTGGATGGGAATAATTTCAACTTCTACTCATCATTAGTGTATTCATAGGTTCGGCATTTGATAGCAAATTCAAATAAGAAAGTGACTAGATCTTCTATGGTCAGGCCATGGAAATGAGGAAGGGCAGAGGGGCTTATATTCTTCATCTTACTCTCTCCATTGGTTTCCCTGATGGGGAAGGCACCCACAACTCTTTCTCTATTTCCTCTTTCATTTCTATTTTCAGCCATTGGATCAGTAGAAATGGGTTCTTCTTCCTCTTCTTCCCCTGTAGGTTCTTCAAATATTTTAGGTTTCTCACCTAAGGGTTCCTCTAATTCATTGCCACTGAAGAAGAGGGAAGGTTGGCTGTTTGAAGCAGTGGGGGTATTTCTCAAAAATTTCCCTAAGTTATCCCTATTCCTACAAGGCATGAAAGAAAATGTTTTTATTTTGTTTTGAGTTTTTTTTTCAAACTTCGAAATTGATTATAGAATTGAAATTGTAAACTGAATGAAAACTAACTACTTGAATGAAATTTTACTTGCAGAATGGAAAGGAAAGCAAAGAATGCAGAATGGAAAAGAAAGCAACTAAATTACTCTTATAGAAATGAAAGAAAGAAAGCAGTAATCACATATTACTCAGACACCTCCCCGAAAACAACACCAAAAAGTGAGGAGCACCAATATTCTAGCAAGAATGTTGCAACTCCTAGGGCTACCAACTTCACTTTATCAACCCGGGGTTCATACAAACTTGGAGGTGACAGTGTTGTATACACAAGTAAAAGTGATGGTTCTGCCTTTTGTCACTATTCGGCTGGTGAGAGACCACTAGAGTTTTTCAAACCAGAACTCTATGGATTCAGAAGAAGTTTGATTATTAATAAGGGAAAGAGAAATCTACTCTAAGAGAAAACTTGTCTAATACAGTAAGGAAAAAGACTAAAATCCAATGCTAAAACACACCATTTCCTACCTAACTTCTAAGAGAATATGTCTAAGAAGGAGTGTTAGATTAAGATGTATCAAATTTAGTTATCTTAAGCATGTAAATTCAAAACATCAACATTCTACTACTGTGCATGTAAATGGCTAAAATAAATATGTTTTTTTATTTTTTTCTTTTTTCCCTTTTTATGGAAAAGTGTGAAAGCTAATCTCTCTTGGTGATGTGGCCGGTGGCTTAGGGATGATGGTGGATGGTTGGAAGGTTTTTGGGACCCTTAGGTGACCTTGCCTAGATTCCTAGAGGTTTTCCTTAATTCAGCCTCAAAATAGGCCACTACGGGAAAAACCTACAAGATGTCCTAAAAACCTACAGGATTCCCTATATTTCTACAAGATATAGCCGAGAGAAAAATGATGGGTGTTGAAGGTGATGGAGGGCTTATGGAAGGTGGTTTGTGGATGGAATGAAGCAAGAAAATTCCTAGGATCACTCAGAACTCAAAACCAAGGTTGGGAGATGGTTGGATTTGCTCAACATGCTTGGAGAAGTTTCCTTGTAAAATGATGAAATTGGTGAGGGTCTTAGTGAAAGCAAGGAATTATCATGGATGGATGAAGTTTTAAGGAGGTTGTTGGCTATGATATCTCTCTTTACTTCTAAAACACCCACATCAAGCATTTATATTTTCCCAAAAATCATGAAAACAAGGAGAATTTCAATAAGTTAGGAAAAAAGAGTTTAAAGAGCTAGCTTTCTATTTCATGCATGAGGAAAAATTGCAGAATAAGATGGAATCATTGATGAGATCTACTATAAGGCTGAATATGGAAGAAATCATGACTAGCTTCTACTCTTGCAAGTTGATCAAATGCTAGCTTAAGTATAGAAAACTCTAAATTCTATGAGAAAGTAGAATTATGACTTTTTGGGGCTGCATAGGAGTCCTTTCCTCAAATCATGATCCCTGAAGGGAGAAGTGAGGCCAAAATGCCTATTTATAGCTTTTTGACATCTCTTTATCCCTTCTAAAATACTGCTGAGGTAAAGCACAAATGGAAGCAAAATAAGAACAAGCTACTCAAATCTACACTATTTGCAATGAAATACTTCTAAGGACAATTTAACCATACATCTATGAAATAAATCTAAGCATACATATACAAGAAGAGGAGCCTTTGCTGCTAGGGTTGGTCCCTAACCTAAGAGCTTCAACCCTCTAAGTTAACTCAGTACTAGATCAAGAAAAAGTTCATTCTCATTATCAAAACAAAAAATTACATAGCAATGCCTTCCACAAGTCTAGAGCTCCAAAAATAACTAGTGTTTTTAATCCTAATGAGGCTCTAGGCCTCTTTATTTATACAACTGAAGTCTCCAATGACTTCCTTAAATCTAGGGAGGCTTGGCTCCCAAACTCGAGATAAACTAACTCGTTGATCGTCAGTTGCTCAGCTGCCTTTTGATCTTCATGACTTGGCTTCTTGTACTCTGAGCTAGTGTGATTGATGGAGGAATATTCGAGTGAGAGAGGAGTAAATGAGGAGGATTTACCTCCTACAATCTCTCTTCCTTGTCCCATTCTAGTTTCAACCTTTAATCTTGCCAAAATTCCCTGATTTTCTCTCACAAACCTGCATTCAATGCACATTAGTCCACTAGGCATAATATCTCACTTTGACTCATCTCATTAAACAAAATATAATCAAAACATGTAATAAATTGTGAGAATATTTGATTTGACTAATCTAGGAGGTGAATTAAGGTCCATATTGTTACCCAATGATGAGGCTCATCAAGGACCCTCTAAGCCAACAAATGGTTCAGTTGTCAGGACCGGGATCTGCATAACAAGACGTGTCATGTCACATCACTAGAATCTGACCAAGGAAATTGAGAAGTGGTTGGATAAGAAGATCCACGAATTTGCAGCGCAAGAAAATAGAAACCACACCTATCAAAGGAGTAGTGGTTGGACATATATTTGTATACAGAAATACACAAATTTTCTTCTACACCTTCCCGATTGAACTATACGAGTGGATAGCTAAATTGGAAAACGGTTAAGGAAGGTGGAGACTTGATGGTCCAATAGTGTGGACTCTGGAACTAGTATGGAGGTTGGAAGCCTCTGAACACAAAATTGTGAACACTGCCGATGACTGGTTCGATCGGATTATAGGAGGATTTGTTACAAATTTCGCAGTTGGCAGCACAGTCAGTTACAGTGAAGCAGAGCAATGCTTCTTCACAGGATCGTGAGGTAAGTATCTGAGATCTTTGAATACCTAGATTAAGATTCTCTTGTGTCAGAAATGGGTTATGCCATTTCCTTGATGTTTGGATCTACGCGAAGTGGATGAATATTTAGAAATCAAGAGAAAGCAAGTCCTGAATATAGCCCGTTGATTGGAACTCCTTCGAGTGATGACGAGGGAGCAGTAAAGGCCTCACCGTAGAGCGTTGTCCAGCTAATAAGGCAGGGTTTTTTGCGGAGACATCATCCATCCATTTCACCTCCACCTTTGCCTCCACAGCATTCACCTTCGCCCATGCCATTGTTCAACATGTCCAACTCGATAAAGCTACCGATTTTCAAGGGTATAGGAAGTGAAGACATATATTAGTTCTGGTTCGTTGCGAATGTTGTGTGGACCACGTAGCAGATCACTGATGATAACATAAAGAAGGCACATTTAGTTACTGCCTTGCAGGACCACACACTGATGTGGTATATTAAGTATTGTGTTGAACATCTTGTACCATCGCTAGTAGAAACTAAGGATGCTTTAAACAAGGAGGTTAGCAAGCCCAAGTCTAACTCATAGTCAGTTAGTGGATTTAAGGAGATCATGATGATGGAGGGTGAAACACCCTAGAAGTTAGAGTAAAATTTGAAGTGTGTGATCCGCGAAGCTAACATGCAGCTCACGGATGTCCAGCACTGCAGTGGCTTATAGCCCACTTCTGCCCCACCTGAGGATTGCCTCATCACAACAGAAGATAGGAACTTAAGCGGAAGCCCTGGAAATCCTGATGATATTGCAAGAGACACCTAGTTAGGACGTGACTTTGGGAGTCCAATAGATTCAATCGTAGTTGCAGAACCTCTGCTTGGAATTACAGAGCTTGAAAAAAGAGAAGGAGGCTAGGCCAGAGGTGCGCAAGGAAGTCTGATGCCTAAAGTGTAAGAGTCAGGGGCATGATAAAGACCACTTCCATGTCTTCATGAATTATATTACAGAGGGGGGACCAATGCCCCCAAGGCAGGAAGCTCCAGTCGGACCAAGTACGGGGCTTGCGTTGTGGTGTGCTATTTGCTAGGTGGTTGGAAAACATGTAACGAATAATTTCCATTTTCTGCAGAAGTTCGTTCAGACACCACAACAATTGTTCTGTGATTTTTGCAAATTTGTGGGTCACGATGAGCACCATTGTTGTAGCTACAATTTGATGATGGAAATAACACCTACCTATTGATGCAAGCAGAAACTCAGCCTTCGGATCAGGTCATTGGGGGAGCACGCTGAGGATATCGGGGGTGACAATGAGGTCGAGGAGGAGGAGGACCTGGTAGAGGTCGTGATCAAGTTATTTGCTACAACTGTGGGACACCAAGGTACTACAGGCATGAATGTTAGAATCAGACACGCCCGTCATGTCAATATTGCAGTTAGTTTGACGACACCATAGAAGAATACCATGTGATGATAGCTAATATGGAGGAAAAGAAGGCATAGCCTCAGGAACCTACACATAACCTACAAATGGTGAGGGCCGAGCCTCGCGACGAAGATCTGAATGTGAATATTGTGCTGAGAAGTAGAGTAACGACTGGGGAAGACAAGGGAAAGCAGTCTAAAGAGGATAGATGGCTCCACAAGGCCCCAGAAGAGGAGGTTTTGATCTAGAACACATGAAGGAAACGTTTAAGGAGGCCAAGAAAAGCTTCGATGAGGCATATGCTTCAGGCAGTCATAACAAAATACCAGAAACCAGTGCACCCATAGAGGTTAATCCCTCTGTGCTCACTATGTTTTTGGAGACATGTATGAAACTGTTGTGTGATAGCAAGGCTATGAAGGGGCTACAGCAATTGATAAAAAGGTGTGTTGGTAAGGAAAATTCTCCTGACAAACACCGCGTAGTCAGAAAGATGGAAAACATAAGGCAAGAACATGGCATGAGATGAGACTCACCGTGCAGATAAGAGATTATGAGATGGACCAGGTTATTTTGGATATGGAGTCTGACACAAATGTTTTTCCTAAATAGACATGGAGAGAATGGGGAGACCTACGCTGCAATGGTCTCTGATTCAACTAAGGATGGCGAACCAGTAGAATATTATCCCTATGGTTTGACTACATGGAGTCACTGTAGATATAGAAGGTGCTAGCGCACTGGCTGATTTTGAAGTAATAGAAATTGATGACAACAACAATCCATACCCCACGCTCCTTGAAATTAACTAGGTCATTGATATGAATGGAGTCATCAACTTGAAGAAAAGAACAATTTCATTTGAAAGGAAATTGCTTCAGGTGTGTTGTACTATGAAACAACCCCCCCCCCACCCCCCAATTTTTATCTAACAATTGTTAGCATTTGAGTTATAAATGGGGACCCTTTTAAATTTTTAAGCCTAGGACAATAATCCCTAATTCTAAAGAAAAACTTAGCAAATCCTTGCAAAATGAGGTAAGGAGGAAACTTATATTGCACATTGCATATCGCACTTTTTCACATCATAATTTTATAAATCTTTTACGAAATTGTGATATGCGAAAATGTCTCCCATTGCAATAACCTCATCGCGTCACTGTGCAATTGCATTTCGCAATTCACAAAAAATTTGAACATGCCATATGATAACCATTAACGATTTTTGAAATGTGATGTTTCAAATTTCGCAATCACATTTTTCCCGCTATTTGTTGAATCATTACATGGTACCCCTTTAAAGACCACGATTTGCGATTAAGGAGGTAAAGCGTGCGAAACAATTACGTTTTAAATAATGAAAACAAACGAGTTGACAGGTTATTAAATGTTTAGCAGCCCGAGGGAGGATAATCATTCTCCAGGTTATGGGTAGTTATAATATAGTATCCCATAAAAACCTTTCTCACAATCCAAAGTCATTTCACAGAGGATTTCAGTCTTAATTACTTGATATTGTCTGCACTGATATTTCTTGTCTGTTTCAGGCAAGCGACAAAAGACATGTTCTTAAGAAAGGTGATGCAGAAGCAAACTAAGAAGACCATTGTTGAGACAGATCATACAAAGATGGCCCCTATCTTTGCTAATACAGACTACAATGCATCTAGAGGAGCAACAGCTTGGGAATAAATTTTTAATATACTGGAGGACGAGTGTCCTAAAATTATTGTTACGAAAGCAACAATTGGGTCGACAAAGCCTTCAGGACCTCAATGCAAGTATTCCTTCTGTTCTTTCCTTCATAGGATAGGAGCAAGAGCCAAAATCCTTCCCTACATAGACATAATTAGATGGGTGGTCAAAAACCTTATCATCGAAGATAGGCAATTCAAGAATTCAACGATGGAGCTCATAGGATCATTCAGGGAAGAAGACTTGAAGGCTATGTATCACATACCTAACTTGTAGGAAATCTACAACACCACATTTGTGGCTAAATTCACAAAAAGTAATATATACCCCTTCAAGTTAATACAGACTTGGAAAATGTTAGATAAAAAATTAAAGTTTGACAAAACAGGTATGTATGCAATAGACTCTTTGGCAAACCCCTACAATTGTGCAACAACAATGTTATGTAAATTGTATGGACTACCAAATAACACTAAGTTTTCAATAGAATTGATTTCCTTGATAGATGCTTGTGTTAATTCCTATATCATGAATTGGAATTCTATTGTATCTGACAACTTAGCCACCTCCATTACTGAATATCAACAAAAGAAAGCCTTCTATTCAGATTACCTCCATCCCTTCTATTTATGTTCTTATATTATGGATGCTATCTGCTTTTGCACAACATTTCCAACCATGGGTTGGAAATGGACCATACAAGATCCTTACACAATCCATGTCAGTCATAAGAAAATATGGGAATCGCATTATATACCTCACTTCTACAAGATATTTCATTATATCGTGTTGCCTCTACACCAAATGGTTTTCAATAATAAAGCTCCTAGGTTTTCCCAAGAAGCTATAATAAACCTGCTTGCTATGGTCAAGTATTTCATTGAGGAATGGTTCACCTACATTAGATTTTTTGGTAGCACAGTTGGTCCACACATCCTTCCCTTATATGTTTCTGATAAGCTATTAGCAAGGGAGCTTTCCTACCAGACTATAGCTAAGGGCTTGACCAATGTCCTTAAAGATGGCAAGAAGTCATTATGGCCTACTTTCCCTATCAAATGCGTATCTTTTACTTTAGCTAATTTTGTTCATGCTACTAAGGAATCAGCACAAATGGAAGTCATCAGGCTTCATACATTACCTATAAGGCAATTCGATCCAAATAATGTGGCATACAATGTCACTACAGGACTAAAGCTCAAGGCATACAATCATGGGGAAATTACTTTGAGGATTTGTTGCAGTCAGCAGTTTCTTTTGAACAAGCACTTGAATGGGCAAAGGATAACCTGAAACCTGAATATTTTCAAAGATTTTAGGAATTCAGGAATGAGAGGCTTTAGTTCATTCCAATGTGTTTATTAAATCTTGAGGATAAGCCTACCCCGAGTAGAATTGTCATTAGTGCAACCCCTAGCTCTCAAAAGGGTTCTCAGGTGAACATTGAGAATACAATAGACACAGGTAAAGTTTAGGATGTGGAAAATACAGCTGATTCTATCAGGAAGCTAGCCAAAAAGTATGTAATAGACACTCTAGCCACAGAGACAAGTTCAGAAGCCCAAGGCACTAGTTTGGAGCAGGAATGGGATCAATTCAGTCAAAAATTGCAAGTCACCCCCAAAGCTCCAAATACTCAAGAAATGGAGGAATTCAAGAATCCTCCAAAAATTCATCAAGATACAGAGCCCAACTCTATCGACGAACAGTCTACACTTATGGATCAAGAAGCAACAAAATCCCAGCATGTTGAAATCATCCCTACTCTACCCACAGAAGAAATTGTTCTGAAAGCGATGGAGATACCTCCACTTTACATATTATATAGCCCTCTCCACAAGGCTATAGTCTAAAGGCAAAGGAAAAGAAGATCGGTAGATGCACCCAAATTCTCACCTGGAGATGAGCCAATGGATGTTGTTTGGAAGGACATGCCTTCTAATCCAGCCGAGAACTTGACTAGACTGTCACAGTTCACAAGAGCATACATGTCGGCCACTATGGATAAGGCCACTGAGGTGTCTACCTTGCTAAAGGAAGGGCATGAAATAATTGCATAGCGCAAACAAGAGCTCGAGACAGAAAAAGCAAGCACAGACAAGCAGGCAACCGAGCAGCTTGCACAATTGTAGTAGGACATGGAATTCTTGAAAATAAGCCATGAAGCTGACTTATCGGCCAAAAACATGTAGCTTCAGGAGTTACAGCAATCCTTGGACATGTACAAGGATGTTCCCACTGCTGAGAAATTCATCAAAGAGGCTCTAGAACTAAATTCTCTTTTAGTCAAGCAGTAAGAGTATTTACGCCAGAAGCTGTCACACATCACTCCCTACCTGATTACCAGCGACCAGCTCATAGACAAATCCATTGACCAGAGAATGAAGTTTAATGATTTAAACACAAAGACCTCTGAATTCTTTGAATGGAAAGAATCAGAAGAAAGAAAGAGGGCCAATCTACCCGTTATTGAGGAAACTCACAAAGACATCCTCTTTAATAATTGGGATGCTGAGATAGAATAGGTCGAGCTAGTAGTCACGAGGGCAGCTGGAGTATCAAAGAACGTCATTAAGATAGTAAATCATACCATGTTCTCTACAAATCTCATGAAGGAGGGTAATTCGAAAGAAATTCCTGACTTAACTGCCCTGATTAAAGACTAGGAAGAAAACGATGGGAAACAAAGAGATGCAATTATGAAACTAACTACGACTAACTGGGAGTCATATTGGCAGTATTTGGCCAAGCCTCATAGCCAAATCATTTCCCTCAATTTTTCCCTCCATGCGACTCAAAGGATGATGCCACCTCTTGCTGACGTGATCTTTACAGGACAGCTCAAATCTCATTTCAGACCACCTCCTCAAATTCAACCGATGATCGATATTTGTGATTTAAAGGACAAGCTAGCAGACATCAAGTCATCCTCTTAATTCTGTTTAGTTTATCTCTATTTATTTTTGGAGTTAGCTACCTATGAATGAGGAAGGTTGTTTGAAACCTCCTCAAATTTTGTATAATCTATTTTTGCATACTTGGTTAGAATAGTATTTATACCCTTCTCATGCATTTAGAGAAGGGTCCATAATTTTATCAAAAACATTTGCAAAGAATGAACTATTTTAAGTTTGTGAATGCTTTGGTAAAATGATGGAACATGATCTTTTCTTTTAGATGTGAGACTACCTTCCTTTGTTGAAGCACTTATGTATTCTTGGGACATAATTTGATTTGAAGGAAGAATTTGGTCAATGTCATCCGTCAAATGAGCAAGAATTCATACATTTGGCACTATTATCGTGTATGCATAATTATGTTAACATTTAATTAGTGACAAAACATTATTTTAATTAATTATATGTGAGATTTATTGAATCATTAATTGCACTTCTATATTGATGCCATAACTAAGGTTTTAATTTTCATATGTAACTCATTAGACATGCGATATATTTTATAAATTCCTTTGACTAACTATTTAGTCAAAAGAATTATCTTTTACGTTATGATCTCCATTTAATTCTGTTCAATCTTTATTATCACATATTAAAAGGATATCTTTGTAGATCGCATACCATGCAAGAACACCCAAGCTTATATTAGAATAAGTTAAGTTAAAGAGATTTTGTCATAGAATAGGTCACTTAGATTATCATTATTCTATTGAAAAACATTCATAAACCACCCACTCTCATCTTAAAACCCACATTGGGAAATTGGTCCCATTATCCCCAGTCGGAGCCACCACTTCAAATGGAAAAGGATTTTCCTTAAGGTCTGAACCAGGTGGTTGTCCATCATGTTTCGGCAACAAAATTCTGAAGCCACAACATTTTGGTGCTAGAAGGAGGATTTAGAAATCATTCACAAGAGTGAAAACCCCTCCACCACTTCTATACCTTCTAGATCTCGTCCAGAATCCCCTGACGAGGAATCTGATGTTGTAGAAACATCTCCCTCATCTCCTAAAGTAGTAAGGCAACCACCATCTCTAGATTATATTCCCTAATTGTAGTGCCCGCTCTAGTTGACTGACATTGAGATGACGCAAACATTTAATTAGACGTAAGGCCCACACTTTATCCTTGAGGACCTCAGGTTGAGGATCTGGACACATGACACTATTATTTCAGATATTCATGGTTGTGATGTTTATAAATTCTTTCCATTGATATTATGATAGCATGAATGGTTACGTATCTTATCTATCAGTGTTCCGATGATTGCAACATTAAATAGTTAAGTTTGGTCTCTATTTGAACCTATGACGTGGGTAGTAAAGAATATGTGTGCGCTCTACTAAAAGCATAATGATGATAAATTTGATGAATAGGTATATTTCTATGATGGTACGATGTTGATAGCTTAATGAATATGTATGTTCCATTGATGATAAATGATGATAGCCATGAGGGATGTGTCCCCTATGTTACCTACTTTCCTTAGTTCAGGCTTACAATGGACAATGATGTGAATGACCAGAAATTGTAAATGATGCTATTATGATAATGACTAACATTGAGAGACCTTGTTACTGATGTTTGTTGAGTATGGCAGGAAACCATCAGAGACACTCGCATATGACATGTCGATGACACCTGGTTTGATGAAAATTCATATTATTTTATCTTTTAAAGTCTAAGTCAGTCCTGAAATCTGCCATATATGTTTAACTATATTCTAATGATATGTTAATGGTTGTAGGCACAGATTAGTTGCTTGACCGAATGACTCACATATCGGTGATGGGGTTGTACATGTGGATGGAACTACATGGGAGGGGTGGGACAAAGTCCCTAATCTCACCCACTAGCACTCCCACCGTGACTTGGGCTGGAAGGGTTGAAACACCTTTGCCTTGAAGATCATGATGCCATGAAGGCAGGTCCCAAAGTTGGGCCGCTCATGAGGAACCTACTGGGGGGCACGCATCAAGGCAGATTCCTTGATCCCCGGCACCATTAGTCTCACTATAGCAGGCAACATAAGAGACAATAGTGGTCTATGACGTTGCACAATATTTTCCCCTCGTAGTCATTGGATGCTTGAAGGGCAAGTGGTGTGGCACCCTTGGAATTTCAGGGAAATTCTTGAAGGGCATGACCAACTTGGCACCCTTGGCATCAAAAGTTAAACTGTTAAGGTGTGGCACCCTTGGAACTTCTAGGGAAGTTCTTGAAGGGCACAACCAAAGGTGGCACCCTTGGAACTTCTGGGGAAATTCTTGAAGGGCACAACCAAATGTGACACCCTTGGAATTTCAGGGGAAATTCTTGAAGGGCACAACCAAACTTGGCACCATTGGAATCATTAAAAATAAATAATAATAAATAAATATAAGTAAGGAATGAAAACTAGGTAAGATTACATCAAGGGAAAATGATGATTGGAAACCAAGGAAATTAAATCAAAAATAAAACTTGGAATAAGGAGGATCATAGGAAGAAATAAATAGATTACCTTAAAAATTCTACCCTCCCCATGTTGGAAACATGGAAAATGCTAGGTAAATTAGGTGGTTTAATTAGAAAAAAGGGGAAGGCAAACATATTGTAAGGATAATGTTTAATCCTAAACCAATTAAACTGAATTAAGAAAAGAGGAAGGTGAATTAAAATAAGAAAATAAATTTAAATTTAGAGAATTGTAGAGAAGCTCCATGTGGCATCAACCAGCATAAGAATATCCCTCTAAGAGATAACCTGAGTTAATGTAGGAAGTAGATTGGGGATAAAATCTTAACTCATTAATTGACTCCTAGTAATAAACACAATTTAAGGAACAAAAGGGGGGAATAAATAGGAACATTGTGAGGTGAGGAAAATATTAATTTTAAATAAAAAAGTAAGTAAATAATTATGGGTGACCCTTGCTGAGAGAATGACACATGGGTAGATGAATAATCAAGTATTAAATTAAAAGAAAATTATTATAATTATGCATGACATGCCAAGTGTCACCTATGAGGACTCATATAAAAGAAGGGGCAAGCCATGAGAGAAAGGACTTTTGGCAACCCTATTGTTGGATGGATGATATTTTGTGAAGGCGGTGACTACGAAGCTATAGTGAGTTTGGTGAGGTAGAGGGTTTTAGAGAGGGGACTCTTGAGCTACGGTTGCTCTCCTCTGCCAGCTAGACTCTTCCTCCACTGTACAACCCCATTGCAGCTCGGGGGTCCGCGGGGAAGAAGAGTACCCAAGGAGTAGGTTGGGAGGTTAACCGGTGGGTCTCGTTCAGATCAAGTGCGGCATCATATACTCGCAGACGGACTAGCGACAAGGAATTACCCGCGACAACCGATCAAGTGAAATCGCGCCTCTCCGGTGTACGGTACATATGTATTTCGTTATTACTTGATCTTAGATTTAAAGCATATAATGTGGTGTTATTTCCTGAATGAACATCAGTGATGTATGTGTTGATTAAATTGAATTCTTATTGTGTTTGCTTTCCGGTTGTAATTTCTGTGTAAAAAAAGAAGTAAAAAAA
>APFE030847112.1:78776-133811 GCA_000404065.3 Pinus taeda
AGGTCATTACGAAGATTATAGTTATTGGGTGATAAAAATGAGGTATTTGGTAAAAATAGGAAATATTTAATACAAGAAAAGTATATATTTTTATATTATTAGAAGAATATATTTTGAAGGTTTATAAACTAAAAGATTTTTATACTTATTTATAAATATTCAGTGAGAAATTAAAAGCACATGCTAGTTCATGATTCTCTAATAGATTTATACACTTTTCTTAAGCTTTTTTTTGGTTCGCCAATACATTGAAGGTGAAAGAGTAAATTAATAAAGATAAATATTATTCCATGAGCTCTACCATTTTTATTATCTTATGTACGTTTCCTAAAACTATAAGTGACATACTTTTACTTTTTTTTGACAAGGTAACCTTATATATAGATATCTCCCTAGATTCTCTAAATGATTCAGTATTGGCCTCGGACACATTTACCAATCAATCATTCACAAAAATTCTTAGATTCCTCAATACTAAATTTATAAGCAATTGTACTCTAACCCTTTGAAACATAACAAGTACATAGCAAAGTATACAAGGAACCCTCTGCAGCAGTTTCAAGAAATTCAGTAGTTATGCTTCTATGGCTCCATGTATGTTTTGGATGTTCTGTATTTTGTGTCATGCCACATAATGATTTATTTCTATTTTGTTATTCGATAATCCTCCATTTCAGGACAAGGACTGGTGTATGCAACTAGGTGGTTTTAGAAATGTAATATTTTAAGCGTATTATTATTGTCCCTATAAGGTTGTAGGTGTCCATTCAAGCATGTTGGCCTGTGGTCCAGTGGGACAATTATAGTCCCAGTTCAGCTACTTGGGAGGACGCAAGGAGATGCGTCATCGTTTTCCTTACCTATTCCAGGGACTTCGAGACAAAGTCTATTATTAAGAGGGGGTGTATGTAGTGCCCGCTCTAGTTGAATGATAATGAGATGACGCAAACATTTAATTAGATGTAAGGCCCACACTTTATCCTTGAGGACCTCAGCTTGAGGATCCAGACACATGACACTGTTATTTGAGATATTCATGATTGTGATGTTTATAAATGCTTTCCATTGATATTATGATAGCATGAATGGTTACGTATCTTATCTATCAGTGTTCCGATGATTGCAACATTAAATAGTTAAGTTTGGTCTCTATTAGAACCTATGACGTGGATAGTAAAGAATATGTATGCGCTCTACTAAAAGCATAATGATGATAAATTTGATGAATAGGTATATTTTGATGATGGTACGATGTTGATAGCTTAATGAATATGTATGTTCCATTGATGATAAATGATGATAGCCATGAGGGATGTGTCCCCTATGTTACCTACTTTCCTTAGTTCAGGCTTACAATGGACAATGATGTGAATGACCAGAAATTGTAAATGATGTTATTATGATAATGACTAACATTGAGAGACCTTGTTACTGATGTTTATTGAGTATGGAAGGAAACCATCAGAGACACTCGCATATGACATGTCGATGACACCTGGTTTGATGAAAATTCATATTATTTTAACTTTTAAAGTCTAAGTTGATCCTGAAATCTGCCATATATGTTTAACTATATTCTGATGATATGTTAATGGTTGCAGGCATAGATTAGTTGCTTGACTGAATGACTCACATATGGGTGATGGGGTTGTATAGGTGGATGGAACTACATGGGAGGGGTGGGACAGAGTCCCTGATCTCACCCACTAACACTCCCGCCGTGACTTGGGCTGGAAGGGTTGAAACACCTTCGCCTTGAAGATCACGATGCCATGAGGGCAGGTCCCAAAGTTGGGTTGCTCATGAGAATTTTACTGGGGGGCGCGCATCAAGGCAGATTCCTTGATGCCCGGCACCATTAGTCTCACTATAGCAGGCAACATAAGAGATGATAGTGGTCTATGACGTTGCACTATAATTTCCCCTCGTAGTCACTGGATACTTGAAGGGCAAGTGGTGTGGCACCCTTGGAATTTCAGGGGAAATTCTTGAAGGGCACGACCAACTTGGCACCCTTGGCATCACAATTAAACTGTTAGGTGTGGCACCCTTGAAACTTCTAGGGAAGTTCTTGAAGGGCACAACCAAACTTGGCACCCTTGGAATCATTAAAAGTAAATAATAATAAATAAATATAAGTAAGGAATGGAAACTAAGTAAAGTTACATCAGGGGTAAATGATGATTAGAAACCAAGGTAATTAAATCAAAAATAAAACTTGGAGTAAGGAGGACCATAGGAAGGAATAAAATAGAGTACCTTAAAAACCCTACCCTTCCCATGTTAGAAAATACTAGGTAGATTAGGAGGTGTATTAGGTAAAAAGGGAAAGACAAGCATATTTTAAGGATAAAGATTAATCCTTAACCAATTAAACTTAATTAAGAAAAGGGGAAAGTGAATTAAAATAAAAAAAAATAAATTAAATCTAAAAAAATTGTAGAGAAGCTCCATGTGACATCAACCAACATAAGAATATCCCTCTAAGAGATAACCTGAGTTAATTTAAGAAGTAGATTGGGGAAAAAATCTTGACTCATTAATTGACTCCAAGTAATAAACACAATTTAAGGAATAAAAGGGGGAATAAAAAGACAACTGGGAGAAGAAATAGGAATATTGTGAGGTGAGGAAAATATTAGTTTTAAATAAAAAGTTAAGTAAATAATTTTGGGTGACCCTGGATGAGAAAGTGACACATGGATAGGTGAATAATCAAGCTATTAAATAAATAAATAAAATATTATATGCATGACATGCCAAGTGTCATCTATGAAGACTCTTATAAAAGAAGGGGCAAGCCATGGAAGAGGGGACTTTTGAGAACCCTATTGTTGGATGGATGATATGATGTGAAAGCAGTGACTATGAAGCTATAGTGAGTTTGGTGAGGTAGAGGGTTTTTAGAGAGGGGACTCCTGAGCTAAGGTTGCTCTCCTCTGCCAACTAGATTCTTTCTCCATTGTACAACCCCATTGCAGCTCGGGGGTTCGTGGGGAAGAAGAGTACCCAAGGAGTAGGCTGGGAGGTAAACTAGTGGGTCTTGTTTCGAATCAAGTGCGTCATAATACACTCGTAGAAGTGACCGGCAACCGGGGAATACCAGCGACAACAGAGTAAGCGGAGTCTCGCCTTCCGATGTACGGTACATGTGTATTTCGTTAGTACTTGATCTTAGATTAAAAGTATGTAAATGTTTTGATATGTTCCTAAAATGAGCATCAGTAATGTGTATGTTGAATGAATTGAAATCTCAATGTGTTTCTTTCTGGTCGTATTTGTTGTTTTTTAAAAAAAAAAAAAATTAATAATAATAATAATAATTGTATATAGCATAATCGGGTCACTACATTTAGTTGGGTCCTTACATTAATCTCCTAAAGTTCATTCCTTGATATAGAAACTGGAACATATATCTATTTCTATTGAGAAGCCCGAGAGACCCAAATTATCTGAAAAAAATGTTACCTCCTTATTACAACATACTGGTGTATTGACTAGACTACAAAGTGAGAAATTTGGGGTCACTCCTTTTGATTTCCCTATCCCTCCATGACATAGGGAAGTCACTTCATCAGTATCTGAATCAGATACTAGCGATATCTCTTCACCTTTCCCCCTATCTATTCCTTCATCCACTTCTACTCAATCCACTATCTCTCAAATATCCACTTCCCCTATTAGTACTAAAATTATTGGTACTAACCCAATAGTAAGTTCTTCTCCATCTATACCTACTTCTGGACCGACCTTCCCATTTTCTTAGCCCTTAAATCAAGTTATGGCCAATCAACCTACTCAACCTTGGACAAATCATGGTGTTGTCCTCATTGTAAATCTAAATGCACTCCCAGCAAATCCAGAAAAATGGTTGCCTAAGTATAATCTTGATGATGCTCTCTCGGCCGATGGGGTTGCACATGAAGATGTTGTAATCAGATTGTTACCTCATACCTTCCAAGGATCAACTAGATCTCAGTATTTTTCCCCTTCCAACAAGTTCAATTAGAGACTGGGATAATTTTGAAGAAGTATTTCTTGTAAAATTTGGTGATGACAGAACTGTAGCATCCTTGATCAATGATCTTTCTAATTTAAAAGCTAATATATATGAAAAGATCAAAGATTTCAACTCCAGATTTAACAAATTCTACAAATACAAATAGAATGGTATATATCATCTCTTCCTTATAATATTGCAATCCTCGTAGATAGGGCCAATAAGGTTACCCTTGTAGAAAACATGAAAGAATCCATGTCTGTGGAAACAAGAATCTTAGCTTTAGAAAAAAGATCACAAATAGATGAAAGGAAGACCAAGAAAGTAACTTTTAAAGATGACTCTAAAAATAAAACTTCAAAGGACCCTTTCAATTTGGAAGGCCTTCAGAAAGTGTTAAAAACAATGTCAAATGAAATGATAGAAATCAAAAAACAAGTAGCAGAATCTTCTACTCCTAAAAGACCTTTCTGATCATTCAAAAATAACTCCTCTTCTGCGTCACAAACTCCAAACACCATTTCAAATTTTGAATCTAACCAAAAATCAACAGAAGATTCACCAAACGATGAAGAAGTTGAAACAGAAGAAGAAATTGAACATAGGATGTGCGATTTTGTTCTCCCAACAGAAGAAGAGACACAAGCAATGCCAGTAACTACCAGAAGCAAAAATTATTTTGACATGTCTACCACTAATCAGAAGCAAAAATCTTCTACTCCTGCAAAAGAGAAAATAGTAACTAAAAAATCCAAAACCAGCCAAACCAACCCTATTCCTCCAGACTCCCTGAATGCTTCAAAAACATTGGTAATCTCGGATACGGTTGAATACAATATAGTGGAAGACATGAAAAAGACTAGAGCTAACATTACATTGCATGAACTCACTAAACTCAAACAACAATAGAAGATCATGTTAAGAGAATTGAAATCAGTTCTAGTATCTCCCATGCTATCTGCTGTAGTTAATCAAGCCGCCTACAATATGGGAAAACCTCTTTCATCCTCAAACAAAGTAGATACTTCAGATCTAGTTCTGATTGGCGATCGATCTATCAATCATGTCCCTCCCTTTCTGATTACTTATGAAATTTTCAACACGAATGTTCATAATTTCCTTGTTGACACAGGAGCCTCCTCATACATAATGCCAAGCATTGTGTGTGATAAATTAAACATTACACCTCAAAACTCTACAGTACACATAGTTCAGTTAGACAGGACGAAAGTAGAGGTACTTGGAGAAATAGCATCAATGATCCAGATTTAAATAGGAACGCAAAAAATTATAGAGATAATCATAAACATAGAGATGCAATAGAAATAATACTTCATTTCATTAATGTAAAATACTGAAATATGCTTACAAACAACAATGGAAATAAACCAGCTAGGGCGATGGCAGCTTATCTTTGAGAAGAGATGTCGCAGCTACATGCCTCTAAACTCCATTACGATGAGGCTCAAAGGCCTATTTATTGTTGAGAAATAATGGAAAACCCTTAACATACCAAAACCTAACCCTAGAAGATGAAATGCCAAATTGTGGGCCCCATTTTGGGTAAGTTGGTACATCAACTTCCCAGGGTCATAACTTTGGCACCCAATCTTCGTTTGACGCATACAATAGTTCATTACAAAGATATATCTAATCACTACAGCTTTGGGAAGAGAAAAATTCATCCAGAGACCGCTGTTACTCCCATATTTCCCAAAAAACGTCATTTAGGGCCTCAAAACGGCTCCAGAAGTTCAAGACCTGAAAAACTGCTAAAAATAGTAAATTGTGCTACAATTAAAAAAACTGAAAAACTGAAAGATATATTTTTGGGGGTCCGAGTGGGATAGGTGGGTGGCCACCAACATCCACTTGGATCATTCCTCCTCCCTTAGGAAGCAATAGTCCCCATTGCGTTGAGTTCCTCCATTTGTTAAGCTTGGTCCCCAGTGAGCTGTTCTACAATCTTTGATGTGTCTAGTAATGGTGGGAAGCATGGTCGAGGGCGTTCCACATTGAACACTCAATGCAATTGAAGGAATGAGGGACTGTTGTCCTCTAAATAATTGTTTCCCACGGCCTTGTTAATGGTGTAAGGACCATGTTGGAGTCATCTGAGCTTCTAATGGGTTTTGGTAATGAGTTCTTTCTACCAATGCAACCAGACTTTGTCGCCCACCTGAAACTTGTGTGGTAACCCTGTGGATGAGGAGAAGTTGTTCATATGTTCTTTCATGACCGTATCCCTCTGTTGCTTTTGCTGCATGGAGGAACCCTTTGCGAGGATCACGGATGTGGCTACAATATTCCCCTTACTTTGGGAGCAAACCAAATAGAAAATGAATTTCCTAGTCTGGGAGATGAGCTTGCATCCTTTCCTACCAATGATCAAAGAAGTGGCGGTAGGTGGGGCTACCTCTGGTATCCTGCATAATGAATTACCCAAAGAAATAATGACAGCACGAGGCCTTGACTCATACACAGCATGTCGCCTCCACAAGTATGGTTGGCCTAATAGTACATCACAAACATCCAGAGGTGTAACATCACATAATAGCTCATCTGTGAAGGGCTTGATGTTGTAGGGAAGGCGACATTGCTGGTGGACTCGAAGATCTCGTCCTTCGTGAAACCACTTGATACAGTAGGTTGCGGGTGTGGTGTAGTTGATAGGCCCAACTACTTCATGAACTCTACTGAAATGAGGTTATTTTGGCTCCCATTGTCAACAATGAATTGCAGTGGTGAACCCTTAACCCACATCTGTGAGTGGAAAAGAAGCTCCCCCTCCTTTGGATCTTCGGGCTCATTCTTCTGGATCTTGGTGGCAGCAACAGTGATGTTGGGCTCCACATCAATGATCTAATTCCCTTTGTCATTCCCCTTGTCGAGTTCTAGCTAAGGGTCGGAACATGCATCTGATTCTGAAGCCTTTAGCTCCGCCACCAGTGACTGCTTGGTCTGACAGTCACTTGTGTTTTGAGTGGAGCTCTTATGGAAATCACACCACTTTCCAGTGTCATTTTTCAACATTGTGGTGTTGTTCTTTTCTTGCGACTTTGACAGGTTGTCTTGGGTCACCCTGCCTGGGCTTTGTGCTTTGGTCTTTGAATTCGCAGATATAAGGTCTCACTTCTTCTGTTTAATCTTCTGCTCGATTTTGACAGTGTATCGGTATGTTGTGCCGAGTGAGGAGATGTTTAGGAACTCCATCTCTTCCTGGATGTACTTATATAGGTAATCGCGGTATTTGAGTACCAAATGCAGCTTAGAATCCTTGGTACCCAACTGTGTGCGAAGGGTATGAAAAATGTTTGTGAACTCTGACACATCTTGGTCCCTTCCATGCCGTAGCATGTGTTATCACTCAGGTTGTTCCCCAAAACTTGTTGAGAAAAGGGAATACGGCCGAGGTAATCACTAACTAGTCTTTTAGATGCAATTTCTAGCTAAACTACATCCAGAGAGGGCTCTCTCTATATGTTTTAGCTTTGTTTATTTTAAGTTTTATGCTAGTTATGATGTGCAGAGGTTGGTATTAAGTAGGTTTGGATGATGATTTCAAGCAGGGGTAGGATGTAGTTCTGGTAGGGTTAATTCCATTGGGCAATAGAGTCTATTAAAGTGGACTGTTGAGTGTGTTTTTGTGATGATAGGCAATACTACAGAGCAAGATAATCAGTTTGGAACAATATTAAATCCAGTGATGGATGGGATGTAGGCCAGGGGCTAAAGGGCAGTCAAGAATCCTTTATCCTAGTGGCAGAGGGAAGGTGCTTGAATACTTTCAAGGAGCAATGAAGAATTCCTTGATAATGTTCAAAATGAAGGAATTAGCAGAAACATAAGCATTTAAGAATTTATATTCAAGCTAATTATGAAGAAAACATAGATAATAGCAGGAATTGAACATGGAGTGTATTTAAACAAGTTCTGGGCTATTATTTTTCCATGTTGCTAAGATTATGAAACATATATGAGATTTGTAAACATAGTAAACACAAAACACGGTTAGAGTAACTTATTGAGCCAAAGCAAGACACATGAATTCTGTAGCAGAGTCCAAAGTCATCACATCCACATTCAGAAGGTCTAATAGCAATGCATTTCAATGCCCCTTGTATTAATGAATATCTTAGTTACAGTGCAGTTCAAATGGGAGAATCACCAACCCGAATACATTCCTTGGTGAGGTATTTATAACAAAAAGATTTACAAACTATCTTGAGTATAAGATATGAAATAATAACTCAGTTCACCCACTCTGTCAGAGAAATGAATGCAAAAATAAAGGTAGGATTTATTGAGGTTGTAATGGTTTCTTTATTGATTAGATATTTTACACTTTTTACCCAGGAATTCGGCTGGTAGTTATGTCCTTGATTTTCCTTCCTGCATTGTCGTCCTGATTTGTTCACCTACTCATGTTCCATCTTTAATGTGTCCTGATCCTCGCTTTAGCTCCTTCTTGATATTTGCCACGCGTCCTACTATTTGACCAGGTGTAAAAGGCATCAAGATCCAAATTATTTAGGCAAGACTTCTAGCATCCTCTGCCACTAGTGTTCTGTGGGTAACTGGTGTCTTTGTATCTTTACCAGTATTTCATCAGCCTCAGTGTACCTGTAAAAGGTAGGCTTGACTTCAAAAAGATGATTTATTTCATGTTCTATAAAAAATAATCCTTCCAATTTGTCATACAAGCTCTGCCCGGAAGGAGGTCCTGTGCCCTCTGAACTGCTGGATGATGCAGTGGCTTGATTTGTTACATACATGTTTACTCTGTGAGCATATTGTTGATTTGATAACAGTTTTTGATTGCTTGTTAGTAAACTGGGTAAACCTTTCAGCTGCAATTTTTTGAATTTTTCTGTGAAGGCATCTATATCCATCTACATCTCTTAACACTTCCTTTCCAAAGTTTGTATAAAATCTCTCATGGTTAGCACCTTCTTTATTGTCAGAATGGTGCCTGTCCTATCAGTTATCTCTAAAGTTGCTAACTATTCCTTTGTATTAGTATTCAAAAAATGGATGAGCCTATTAGCCTGTTTAGGCATATTTCCTAATGATGCCCTGGCCCTTTGGATTTGCTCTTATGCTCTTTCTATTAACTCAATCTATTCATAGATTGTATCAATTGACCTCCATTGGTCAATAATGGACTAGCCAATCTTGGTCCACAAAATCATTTTAATATCTTCTATAGGTTTTTGTAAGGTGAGATCCTTCTCCAATGATTTCACCTTGTTTTCTAGGGTCTTTACTTCTCTAGTTTTTTCTGCTACTGTCATCTTTGACTTGTCATAGCTCACCTCCAATTTGGCTAACTTTTCTTTTGTTTGTTTGAGCTCTAACATTTGAGCCTCTAGCTCTTTCACTACTTTCATCATTTCTTCCATCTTCATGCTGGTTTCTTGCTCGGCTGTTGGTGGTGTTGTAGCATCTGTAGTTGTTGTACCTGTTGTTGATGCTAGGATGGTAGGAGGGAGTGTTGCTGTATCTATGGGGGGAGCAGTGGCACTTGTTGGAGCTTCTTTAGGTGGCTGGGAGGTGGATTCTCCCTGCTTCTCTTTAAGGGCCTTCTCCAGTGCTTGCTCTATTTCTGCCAATCTTTCATTCATTCTTATTAGCAGACTTACCATGTCCTCTTCCTCCTTTTGTTGTGCAACCTCTGCAGTTTGTGGATGCACTGTTATTGGCAATTCTAGTCACCTTTTAAGGGCTGCAATATCCTCCTCCTTCATCTTGATCAGTGCTTTGGTGGCCTTTGCATCCTTAAGGTTATGCCCCAGCTCGATGATGATTTCTTCTAAGCACTTAATCCTGTTGTCCTTAGCCAAGGAGGAAGCCTTTTCCAATTTTAATTAGGCTGAGGTATTATATAATGACTTTTTCAGTTGCTGAGCTACCAATGCCTTATCAGCCAAGGTGGCATACACCATCTCCCCAGTTTGTTTATGTAACTCAATCTAGTCAATTGGATGAATATCCTTGGAGAGCACTTCTAGATTAGTTCTTATATAGTTAGCAGCTGATTCGGGTTGTTGTGTCTTAGGTTTGAAGTGGCTGAGGATCATTTTCTTCTCCTGAATATCATAGGCAGCCATTAGCCTATGTTGATTAGTAGGTGTTGTCCTCATCAATTGATTATAAAGTTGCATCCTTATAGGATCATTTCTAGCTTTAATATCAGTAAAAGTCTTCTTGATGTCCGAGCTTTGTTTGCTTTGAGGTCTGGTGGATGAAACCTCCACGCTATGTTGCCTCTCTAGCTCTTGCTGGAATGAGCTAGCTGAGGTGCCAGGTAGTGGAGATGCTCGTTGCTCAGTTCTTCCCTGTCCTCCCATGGTGCTTGTGGTGTCTTCCACAAACTCTTCTTCTGAATATGGATTTAACCTCTGCCTCTTATCTCATGTTTGTCCTGATGGTCCACTGGCAGGGGCATCCTCTTTTCTGTCTCTCTTTCTGCTCTTTTCCTCATTTTGAGGAGTCTGTAGAACAGGGGCTTCATATGCCTTGGTTTGAGCTAGGGGAGCCTGCCCTTGACCCTGTTCTTGTGTTGTAGAGGGCTGATCAGCCATGGTCTATTGTTCTACATCCATCACTTCCTTGCCCTTTCTTGTTGAGCTGTCCTTTCGTGCTACCTGCTCTGAGCTCTCAACAAAAGATGTATCCCCTTCAATGTGTCGGGGCGGCTTGAAAGGTACCTGTCCAAAAGAGTCCAGGTCAGGTGTTTTCTCAAGCTCTTTCATTTCTTTTTCCAATATCTCTTCCTCAGTCAACTCTTCAAACAATGTGCCCTCTATCCAGTCTTGTTGATTGGCATATTGCTGGATTTCAGGGATTGGAGAGTGAACATATGCTGGCAGCTTATTTTTTACTTTCTTATAGCTTATAAAATTATTGGGGTCATATGGTGCCCAATAGAAGCTCTGTTTTAGTCTAAGTTTCTTCCCTAAAATCTCATCAGCTTCTAGCCAAGCTTCCCTCTAGTTGAAGGTGAAAGGGCCCAGTTGATTCCTTATCTTAAGTTGTACCATTTTCTTGGCCTCATAGAAGTGGATTGTATCCGCCTAGATGAATTGTCTAAAGTATTCCAGGGCAAACAAGCACATTGGCACATATCTTGTCAATTTATAGGGGCTCAAATGACAACCATAAATCTGAATCACAGTGTGATTCTGGTAGAAGTACCAGTCACCTATGCTATAGCTCTTGGAGAGCTGTAGAATTCTCTTCATTTCACTAGAAAGCCTATCTGGAGGACTTGTTATCAATAAAGAGGTGGCTGGATATATGAATAGATCAATAAATTCACAATAAGTGTAAGGAGAAAAGTAGACATGGTGGAAGACTGGGGTCCAGAAGATAACAGACCTTGGCTCTCCCTTGTCATCAAATTTTTTGAGGGGAACTTGAAAACTATCTGGCTGATAGTAGAGCAACAAATTGTATATGTACGATGTGTATCTAAACACTCCTTCTCTATCCATGATCATAAATTGTTCATGGATCTTATTAGCAATGTAGGTGGCATAGTCATACTTGACAGCAGGGGGTTGTCCTGGACAAAAAATGGACATTAGGACCAATGTGGTTTCATCTACATATTTACTGGTTTTGAACCCCAGGATGTAGGCTATCATGTCAATGATGAACTTTCCTACTTCATTGAACCAAGTGTCCAGGTATGGAGGAGGTTCTTGTGGTTGACAATTGGGTTTCATAAATGTTTTCCCAATTCTGGTTATCTTTGTACTTGGCAATTTGGCACCTTGATCAAGCAGAAATCCCATGGTAAGAGGAGTCAATGGTTCAGTTGGTTTGAAATGTAGCATCTTATTTATTGATTCAGGGGTGATATAGAATAAAACTGTCCCAGAAGGAGACATTACTGCCCTTTGAGTGGGCTCATAATTTGCATGGCATTGGTGAATGAGCTCAGGAAAAACATTCACACAAGGAAGGTAGTACATGGGCATATTGGACTCCCAGTTCCCAAAGATATCAGTTTTGTTTCTATGGTTGTTTCTGATCTCACAAAAGGCCTGAAGATGAGATGTGTTAGCCATTATATCATTAATTTGGAAGTCCTTGTCAGCTAGGGGTAACCACTCCAGTTCTTTATGTGGGGCATTGAGGGGGGCCACATTGAGGGCTACTAGAGCAAGGGCTACCATTTTTATAAGTTCTAAGGTGTTCTTTGAGTAAAATGTTGATTTTTATAGTAGCAGTGGGAAAAAATAGAGGCCTTGGGGCTTTTTAGAGAATTTTTCAAATTGGAGCTTTGTTTAGACTTCGGTGGGTAGAATTTGAAGCAAAAGGGTGAGGATTGAAGAATTTATATTGCAAGGGAGGAGCAGCAATGGTTTCAAGGCCTTCCCCTTAATAATTACTGAACAAATTGACTCGAGCTCGGCTAAAAATGGAAGGGATTTTGCTCAGTGGTACAGAATTGGTAGTTTGTATAGCGAAAGATAGGCAAACTAGGAGTTTCAGTGGGCAATTGTGCAAAATGGAAGTCAATTAGGGAGCTTGTGAGCAAGATTTAGGTGAATTCTTGTCTTTCTAGGCTAACTGGGCAATGTGCAAGTTTTTTGGTGGGTAGTTGGTCTAGGGGGCTTGTGTGTAGCAGCAGGGTGAAATTTCGACCAGTTTCTAGGATTGCTAGACAATTTTCATGGTGAAAAATTGAAATTCACAGGGTTTTTTACTAGTGGTAAATACCTATTTTTCACAGTGTGCTAGACTTGCTGGTTGATTGGGAAGTGATTTGCACAGTGGGGCGCCAAGCTAAGGTGGTCGAGATGGTAGACTACACGTTTGCAGGTGAACTCGTCGTCATTTGCATGCAAAGGCTCAGCAAAGTTTATACAGTAAAATGGTAAAAAACAACTGTTTTCACGGGTTTTTTTATCAAAAATTGGCTTTTTTGGCGCTTTTTATGATGATGTCATTATGACGTAGAATTTTTTGTCGCGTAGCAAGGGGTACGGAAGGTGACGTGGCAGATGATTTGGCGCTGAGGTGGCGATGATGACGTGGTGCTGATGTGGTTGTGACGTCATCAGATGACGTCAGCGATGGAGGGCGAGGGGGGTAAGCAGTTTTATCACACTGCTTTCGGGGCGGTAGCGGTATTGAACGAGGGGATCGCGATACACTCGGGCGAGTGATGCGTGTCCTCGGTACGGCGGTGAAACCGCCATTTGCCTGGGACATATCGTTCGGACGCTGGGGGCATCGCAATACGATCCCACACCGTCGGATCTGCTGGCCCCGATCCAACGGTTGACGGTAAATGGTAAGTTGCGGGAGCGCGGAATGGGGGCCCGCTTTAATTTTTTGTGATTTTTGTAAGGTTTTCAATGTATTTGCGGACTTTTACAAAGTGGGTATTTTGGGGGAAAAATGTGAATTTTGGATATTTATTTAGCCCAAGGCCATATAAACCCCGATGGATATGTGGAGGGTTGTTAACTTGTTCTTGGCCCTTGGTGGACCAATAACTCCCTAAAGAAAAATTTAAAATAAGGCTATAGTTAGCCAAGGGTCGGGATATTTATTTTTTTAGGGGTTTTGTGTTTTTATACATAGTAAGGGGAGGAAATGTACATAGGAGCTATATAGTAAGGTTAGTAGGTTAATATGATTATGGGGGATGGGTTTGCATGGTTTGGGATAAGTTTTACAAAATGAAAAATTAGGCTAGGGGGGAATGAAAGGATGACAAGTGGTGAAGTTTAGGAAACTTTGGTAAGTTGGATTAAAGACTTTTTACACAAGAAATGTGGCTTGTTTTGCCTAGGTAAAAGATCTTTTCACTTAGTTCTATCATTTGATGAAGTGGACTAAGGGTAATGAGCAGATCTCATTGCCCTTTGGGGGGAATATTAGTGAGTGTTTCTTGGAAAATAGGGAGGGGAATTAGTCATGCTCCATTTGTTTTGTAGCCACCTTGCCATGGTACCTTATGATTTTATGAGATAGCAAATTATTCCAGAAGAGAAAATTGCTCACAAACCATGCCTTTGTACCCTCAAAACTACCTACCCAACCTAGTATACCTAACATTTTCTCCTCATTTTCATTGGGTGCATTTGAACCAGCAAACTCTGATTCATCTCTTTTTCTTTTAGCTGCCCTCCTATCTAAGTCTACCCTTATTTTTTCCAGGGCTTAGATTAAGTTGTTGAGACCCTTTGCTTCACTACCTGATTACTTGCCTGCCAAGCTTAAACTATTTGTGCAGACCTTTATTCTCTATTCTAAGACAAGTGAAATTCAAACATGATCTAGCCAGGATTAAGCTGTCTGGCTAATCACCAACTGTGGCAAGAGTTAACCACCTATACATAGTGAAGATTCATCAACATATGGAACCTTTGTAGCATAAAAAGGATGAACATATTTGGCACTTCCCCAGTCAATCATGAAAAATGAAACCCTATTGGTATAGGAAGCTAATAGTGGCTCCACTTGGGGATGGCTTTTCCTAGTGAAAAGTCAAGAACAGCAGGTCATATGGCCTTATCTTCAGGTCCTTGTTGTATTCTGAAATTTATCCTTTGTTGTTCACAAAATGGCTCCTCTGCAATACTGTATTTCTCATGGCCTCACTCCAAAATTGTAGCTCTGTTTTGGGTAGTTTGTTTGATATTTTCTCATCATTTTCACAGCTCCCAAGTATGATTCTTTAGCTTATTCTGATATGCTTAAATGCAAGACCCAAATGTGGCACAATTCCATGCTTTTTCTTCAAAATTTGCTGTAACTTATTCCTTATCCTATTACTGTAATAAACTACAGAAAGTAAACACTACTATGTACAAGTTGAAGTGTTGCTATTCTTGACGAGGTGGTTGAAAATAGTGCTTCAGCATTCTGCCATTGACTGGTCCACCATCTGCCTCTGTACCATCCAGACTTTTTAAAAAGTAGGTGTTGTTTCCTTGTACAGTCTGAATGATAAATGGTCCTTTCCATAAGAAATCAAATTTTCCGTGCTTTCCTTTATCTTCTCTTCTGGAATCCCACTTCAGAACTTTATCCCCAATGAAAAAATCCTCTGCTTTGGTTGTTTTGTCAAATATCTTTTTAAGATTTTCTTGTAGGACTTGGGCTCTGTGGTAGACTTCTTCTCTTGTCTGCTGCAAGTAAATATTTTGATTGATCCTTCTTTGTATATCATTAGGTTCTGATTGTACCTCTTGTAGCAGTTTTATCACTGGGATTCCCAAAGAAGAAGGGAAAACTGCCTCCATTCCATAAACCAATTGATAGGGGCTGGTCCCAATAGATCTCTTGGTGGTCAATCTGTCTGCCCATAGGGAATTCACTAGATTTTTATGCCAGTTCTTCTTGTTCTCCTCCAAGACTTTCTTAATAATGTTGACCAAGCTCTTGTTGGAGGATTCAACTAGGCCATTACCTTGAGGGTAATAGGCTATGGAATGGCCCAAGGTAATGTGGTATTTATGGCAGAAATTAATCATTTTCTTATATTTAAAGGCAGCAACATTGTCTATGATAATTTTCTCTAGGCAGCCAAACCTAGACAAGATGTTGGTCTCAAGGAATTGAATGATTACTGAGTCATTGGCTTGCCTGCAAGGGATGGCCTCTTTCCACTTGGTAAAATAGTCTGTAGCAGTCAAAATCCACTTGTGTTGGCCAGAGGATGAAGGGTGGATTTCCCCAATGAAGTCTAAACCCCATTGTTGAAATGGTTTCTCAGCGGAAATGGGTTTGAAGGGCAGAGGCAACAACTTTTTCTTGCCTTCAAAGGTCTGGCATTTGTGGCAAGAAGTTACATATTTTTTCACATCAGAGAATAGGGTGGGCCAATAAAATCCAACCCTTAGGATTTTGTCAACAGTTGATTTCCAATACAAATGTCCACCACAATCCCCTGCATGAAATTCTTGGAGTACTTTGTCAGTTTCCTCTTTGATTAGACAATTTAATAAAACACCTTCATGGTTTTTCCAAAAGAGAACATGATCTAAAATGCAGAACTTAGAAGCTTTCATTTTCAAAAATCTTTTCTTGGTTCTAGATAATCTTGGAGGAGCTTGCAGGTTTAATAACACAAAAGATATGTCAGCATACCAAGGTGATTGTAAAAAGGCTTGATTGATCTGTGGAGTCGCCATCTCCTACTCATTATCCATTTGATTTATGTCAAGGGCTTGAAAGTTAGTTTCTATCATGAGTTTAGCTAGTCCTTGTCCTTTTATTAGTTTTGTGGGTTCAATATCAATGTCATATTCTAGTATGGTTGCTATCCATTTGCCCCTTTTGCCTTCAATGCCTTCTTGGGTCAGGATGTCTTTAACAACAATGGTGGGCACATAGGCAATCACATGAGAGTACAAGATGTAAACTCTGAAGTACTTAATGGCCTTTACAAGGGCATATGTTTTTTTCTCCATGATTTGATATTTCAGTGGGGCATCTCTAAGGGCCTTGCTGAAGAAGGCTATGGGCTTTTCACATCCCTGGTCATCTTTTTGAAGCAAGACAACAACAATTGTATGTTCTGATGCAAATGAGAATATGATAAAGTCCTTGTCAAAATTGGGGCTAGTGAGGATTGGTGTTTGAGTTAAAGCTTGTTTGATTTCTTCAAAGGCTTGCTTAGTTTCCATTGTTCACTTGACCTTTGAGTCCTTTTTGAGCATGTTGTTCAGAAATCTTATTAGCTCAGCCAGATTTGGTATGAATCTCCTAAGAAAGTTGATTTTTCCCAAAAAGGCTTGTAGTTCTTTAATGTTTCTGGGGTGAGGGACTTGTAGGATGGCTTGTATTCTGTCTGGGTCAATTCTAATGCCTTCTTTAGAGATGATATGGCCCAATAATTTTCCTTCTTCTAGGCCAAACAAGGACTTCTTTGGGTTTAATGATATGCCATATTTCCTGCAGATTATGAATACTTGCCTTAAATGATCTAGGTGCTCTTGATCTGATTTGGAGAAAGTTGTAAGGTCATCTAGGTAAATGACTAAAAATTCATGGATTTCTTTAGCAAAAGCAATATCCATGGCTCTTTGAAAAGTTTCCCCTGCATTCTTGAGCCCAAAAGGCATTTTCACATATTTGAATGTTCCCCAAGGGGTGGTGAAAGCAATTTTATCTTGGTCATCAGGGTGCATTAGGATTTGATTGAAGCCTGAGAATCCATCTAATAGTGATATTCTTGAAGAACCCACTACCCTTTGCAGAATGTGATCCATTTTGGGCAAAGGGTAGTTGTCCTTTAAAGAGACATTGTTCAAATTTCTCAAGTCGACACATAACCTTATCTCCCCTGTCTTCTTTCTAGTGGGTACTAAATTTGAAACCCATTCTGAGAATCTGATTGGAGCTATAATTCTAGCTTCATACATTCTCTTAACTTCTTTTTCAATCAAAGGAAGCAGCACAGGGTTGACCCTCCAAAGTTTCTGTTTGAAAGGTTTTTGGTTTTCTTTGAGAGGTATTGTGTGTTGGATTACTGTAGTATCATAAGACTTTAGGTCTTCATAACTCCATGCAAGACATCTTGAAATTCTTTGAATAGTTTAATATACTTGGGGTTTTGGTCATGAGGTAGAGCTTTGGACAATTTTATCATTTTGGGATTTTCTACAGTTCCTAAATTACAGTCCTCAATTTCAGCATTTAATGGCCGCATTTTAGGTTTCCTAGAGATGTCATTTGAGTCAAAGATGTCCTCTAAAGGAGTAAGGCCTGTAGGTAGAAAATTATCTTTCATCTCAATGACTTCACATTCCGCTTCCATTGCATCCTCACCTTCTTTTTCATGAAGTTGTTGTAAATCTATTTTAGTGAACTTGGTGGGGTGTAGAAGTTGGTCTGCTGTTTCAGCAGAGATATGTGTTTCAACTTTGTCCATTTGGCTGCTTTCCTCTACAGTGTTGGTATCCATTTTTGTGCTTGTAAACTCTTCTTTCAAAGTTAGGAAATTGTTGATTTGTATGTCATTTTCAAACACCTGCCAGTTTTTTACATTATTTGGTACTGCAATCCTATGCTTTATTTCAGCAGTGAATAGGTGATTAGGCTTGAATGGCAATTTGCAAGTGCTTGCAAAATTTGCTAGACTATGGGCATGCAGGTTTTGATTTCTTGGAATCTTGGTCAATTGGGTTTCAAGAAAGGTGTTAAGAATTTCCATTGTGGCAGCTCTATATGACCTCAGCCTAAGATCATTTGTAATGAAGTTACCCTTTATTTGTTGAATAATGAGGTCGGAGTCTCCCAAAATTGATATTCGGGCTACACCCAAGTTTTTTATCACTTTGAATCCTAAAAGGAGGGCTTCATACTCGGCCATGTTGTTGGTGCACCTGAAATTTAATCTAAATGCATGTTCCTCAGCGTGGTCATCCTTTACATTATGAATCCAGACCCCTGCCCCTACTCCTAGCTTATTAAGAGATCCATCAAACTCTAGATACCATAGGTTTTCTTCATTTGCATTGGTATTAGGAGCCTTTTCCATTTGCTCAATAGGGGTAGTTGTATTTACAGTCTCATAGGGTTGCTTATGTGTGATTGTTAATTTATTATTTTCCAAGATTTCTTAAATCTGAACTGTGGATTCTTTGTCTAGGAATTTCAATGTTGTATAAGATGAAAGAGTCCATGTCTAAATGTATGGAATATATGGGAAAGTTTTGGGGTTTTTCTTGACTACTGACCACATACTTCATCAAAGTTTCTCGGTATAGCCTTTTAGGCTGGCCAAAGACTGAGATTGTGGCATAAGACATGTCTAGTTGCAAAGATTGTTGTAGCTTGGCACACCAGGACCTGGATAACAGCATTCCATATTTTGGTGGAATATCAGCTACCACCACATCCATGAGAATTGTCTTGGCTGGATATTGGACCAATGACACACATAGATCCTTGATTAAGCCTAGACACCGGACCTGACTGGAATCAAAGGAAAATAAGTCTTTGTATGCCCTTGAGATATCTAGGTCCAACTTCACCATGATAGGTTTGGGCATCAGATTATGTGAAGCTCCTTAATCAAACATTGCATTGTGAAGCACCTTGTCATGAATGTTTAGACTCACATAAAAGGGGGGGACTCCTCCATCTACTGTTTTACCATTTGCTTCAGGGCCAAATATAAGTTCTGGTTGATCATCAAGGATGTTCACTGAATCTTTGCTTTCTGAAATTTGTAATGATCTGTTGATTTGTTCCCTAAACACTTCATGCCTAGCCAACTCAGATAATGGGATGGACACTTTTAACATACCTATTTCAGCCTCCATATTAAAGGGGTTTTCTATTTGTGTTTTGACATTTTGGGCAACCAGGTTGTGCCTTTCAACTGAGTTATTAACAACTGCCTCTTTTACTGGAATGTCATGCTGAACTAGGGTTGCTTGCTGACCATCTTCCAAAGGTTCTTCTACCACTTTTCTGAGTGGAGAGACAACTATAGGGTGTTGTTTTGACTCATCCTTGTCTGAAACATCTTCTACTATGGGGTTGTTTGGATTAGGAGTGGATTTAGGGATTATTGGTCCATGAGAGTCCTTGAGTTTAGTTTTGGTAGGTTGCTTGATTATCTTTTTCTTAGGATCATCAAGAATGTCTATTCTTCTACTTCTCAAGTTGTATTGCTTATGGACTTCATACACATTTGTTTCATATCCTTGCTTAAAATCGAAGGATTCCCTGATTTCATTTGACATTGACTAAGAGTATGAGCCTCTTGGTCTTCTTGAGTTAGGAAAATTGGTTGGCCACTGTTGAGACCCATTAAATTAATGTGTAGGTCCTATGTTGGTTCACTAGATGTCAAAGCTTCTGCATAGTTTTCTTGGAAGGGAGGCCTTATGTTTTGGTCTGGACCAACCTTTCCTACATTAGGGTTTTGATTTTTCCTAAAGTTTGGATTTCTTGCATTGTTGTTTGGTTGGCTGTCCCAAGAATATTTCCTCTCAATAGTTTCCACTCTGTCTCCTAACCTATCCATGCCTTTGCATCAAGTTTCTGTTCAAAGGCAGAGGGTTCCTCTTTGAAAGTTGTTCTTCTTTCAGTCCTAGCTTGATTTCGTTTGGAAATTAGATTAGCTTCAACACTCACAGCTATGCTCTGCATATCTTCAATACTGGGAGGAGCTCTCTCCCTGAGCTGGTAATCCATGTATGAGTCAAAACCATCAGGGAATTTAATCAATGCTAAGTCTGGTGGTGGTCTAAGATTTATTGGAATAGCAAGGTATGTATTGTTGAATTTGGCACAATAATATTGGACAGTCTCTTGTGGGCCTCTTTTTAAATTCTCATATTCTATTAAGATGTGTAACGGATCCTTTTTCTTCTCCCACTTGTTTAGGAAAGTTTGATAAAGGGCATCTGGATTAGCTATGGTGTTTGCAGGCAGTGACCTAAACCATGCCCTCACATCACCATTTAAGCTCTAGACAGAAATTTTCATCCTAACATCATTATCATCAATCTCATAGTTTTCAAAATAGTCGGTCATCCTCTTGGTATGTTGTTGAGCAGTGTAAATGCCTGTACTATCAAAGTAGGTAATTTTTCCCTGGTAATCCTGTGGCATAGCCCCTGGATTTGCAGGCAACTGCAGGGGAGCATGTCTATTTTCCATGTTGGCAGGAAAAAGTGGGACAACTGGATGCACAAGGGTAGGGGCTGAGATAAGTGTTGTGGAGGGAGGGGTGGAAAAGAGAGTTTGGAGTAATAAAGGTGAACTGGAAGAAGATACAGCAATAGGAAGGGGGGTTTGAGAATTTGTTGGAGTAGGTTTAATTTGACTGGGTTTCTGCTGGGCTAGTTCAAGGTTTGAATCAGCAGAACTCTCTTGATTTTATGATTTCCTAAGGATCTTAGCAATCAGATTTGGATTGTCAAGAATAGCTGGAAGGTCTGGGTTTGACCTTGTGTATCGAGTTTTCTTCTTTCAAGCCAACTTCTAAGTATGTTTTGGTTTTTAGTAGGAATTCTTGGATGACACAAGTTTTGACAATATTTTGAAGGAAGCTACTAGAATGTAGGAGAATTTGGGGCCTTCCTTCAGGGAGGTTTTGAAACAAGGATGGCCAAACAAATATTTGAGACAGTTGTCTAGAAACTAAAACTAAACTGGAGTTGGATTGAAGTAGCTTTTATTTCCTCTTGTGATTACATAGCAAAGACAATTTCAAAGGCTGCCTGGCTAGCTTCAGACTCCATCTATAGCTTTAGAGTTTAGACAGTAGTAGCATACATTCATTCAACTCCCCAGTGGAGTCGCCAATGATGTTACCACTAAGGTTGCTCCCAAAAACTTGTTGAGAAAAGGGAATATGGCCAAGGTAACCACTAACCAGTCTTTTAGATGGAATTTCTAGCCAAACTACATCCAGAGAGGGCTCTCTCTATATGTTTTAACTTTGTTTATTTTAATTTTTATGCTATTTATGATGTGCATAGGTTTTTATTAAGTGGGTTTGGATGGTGATTTCAAGCAGGGGTAGGATGTAGGTCTGATAGTGTTAATTCCATTGGGAAATGGAGTCTATTAAAGTGGACTGCTGAGTGTGTTTCTGTGATGATAAGCAATACTACAGAGCAAGATAATCAGTTTGGAACAATATTAAAGCCAGTGATGGATGGAATGTAGGCCAGGGGGTAAAGGGCAGTCAAGAATCCTTTATCCTATTATCAAAGGGAAGGTGCTTGAATACTTTCAAGGAGCAGTGAAGAATTCCTTGATAATGTTCAAAACGAAGGAATTAGCAGAAACAGAAGCATTTAAGAATTTCTATTCAAGCTAATTGTGAAGAAAACATAGATAACAACAAGAATTGAACATAGAGTGTATTTAAACAAGTTCTTAGCTATTCTTTTTCCCTGTTGTTAAGATTATGAAACATATATGAGATTTGTAAACATAGTAAACACAAAAACATAGTTAGAGTAACTTATTGAGCCAAAGTAAGACACAAGAATTCTGTAGCAGAGTCCGGAGTCATCACATCCACATTCAGAAGGTCCAACAGCAATGCATTTCAATGCCCCTTGTATTAATGAATATCTGAGTTACAGCGCAGTTCAAATGGGACAATCACCAACCCCGAATACATTCCTTGGGGAGGTATTTATAACAAAAAGATTTACAAAATATCTTGAGGATAAGATATGAAATAATAACTCAATTCACCCACTCTGTCAAAGAAATGAATGCAAAAATAAAGGCAGGAGTTATTTAGGTTGTGCTGGCTGCTTTATTGATTAGATATTTTAGACTTTTTACCCAGGAAATCGGCTGGCAGTTATGTCCTTGATTTTCCTTCATGTGTTGTCCTGATTTGTTCACCTGCTCCTGTTCCATCTTTAATGTGTCCTGATCCTCACTTGAGCTCCTTTCTTGATATTTGCCACGCGTCCTGCTATTTGACCAGGTGTAAAAGGCAGCAAGATCCAAATTATTAAGGCAAGACTTCTAGTATCCTCTACCACCAGTGTTCTGTGGGTAACTGGTGTCTTTGTATCTTTACCAATATTTCATCAGCCTCAGTATACCTATAAAAGGTAGGCTTGACTTCAAAAAGATGATTTATTTCATGTTCTATAAACAATAATCCTTCCAATTTGTCATACAAACTCTACCCGGAAGGAGGTCCTGTGTCCTTTGAACTGCTAGATGATGCAGTGGCTTGATTTGTTATATACATGTTTACTCTGTGAGCATATTGTTGATGTGATAACAGTTTTTGATTGCTTGTTAGTAAACTGGGTAAACCTCTCTACTGCAATTTTGGGAATTTTTCTGTGAAGGCATCTATATCCATCTGCATCTCTTAACACTTCCTTTCCAAAGTTTGCATAAAACCTCTCATGTTTAGCACCTTCTTTATTGTCAGAATGGTGCCTATCCTGTCAGTTATCTCTAAAGCTGCTAACTGTTCCTTTGTATTAGTATTCAAAAAATGGATGAGCCTATTAGCCTGTTCAGGCATATTTCCTAATATGCCCCGGCCCTTTGGATTTGCTCTTGTGATCTTTATATTAACTCAATCTGTTCATAGATTGTCTCAATTGACCTCCATTGGTCAGTAATGGACTGGCCAATCTTGGTCCACAAAATCATCTTAATATCGCTAGAGGTTTTTGTAAGGTGAGATCCTTTTCCAATGATTTCACCTTGTTTTCTAGGGTCTTTACTTCTCTAGTTTTTTCTGCTATTGTCATCTTTGACTTGTCATAGCTCACATCCAATTTGGCTAACTTTTATTTTGTTTGTTTGAGCTCTGACATTTGAGCCTCTAGCTCTTTCACTAATTTCATCATTTCTTCCATCTTCATGCTGGTTTCTTGCTCTGTTGTTGGTATTGTTGTAGCATCTGTAGTTGTTGTACCTATTGTTGATGTTGGGATGTTAGGAGGGAGTGTTGTTGTATCTGTGGGGGGAGCAGTGGCACTTGCTGGAGCTTCTTCAGGTGGCTGGGAGGTGGATTCTCCCTGCTTCTCTTTAAGGGCCTTCTCCAATGCTTGCTCTGTTTTTTCCAATCTTTCATTCATTCTTATTAGCAGACTTACCATGTCCTCTACCTCCTTTTGCTGTGCAACCTCTGCAGTTTGTGGATGCACTGTTATTGGCAATTTTAGTCGCTTTTTAAGGGCTACAATATCCTCCTCCTTCATCTTGATCAGCGCTTTGGTGGCCTTTGCATCCTTAGGGTTATGCCCCAGCTCGATGATGATTTCTTCTAAGGACTTAATCTTGTTGTCCTTAGCCAAGGAGGAAGCCTTTTCCAATTCTAATTGGGCTGAGGTATTATATAACGAATTTTTCAGTTGGTGAGCTGCCAATGCCTTATCAGCCAAGGTGGCATACACCATCTCCCCAGTTTGTTTATGTAACTCAATCTGGTCAATTGGATGAATATCCTTGGAGAGCACTTCCAGATTAGTTCTTATATAGTCAGCAGCTGATTGGGGTTGCTGTGTCTTGGGTTTGAAGTGGTTGAGGATCATTTTCTTCTCCTGAATATCATAGGAAGCCATTAGCCTATTTTGATTAGTAGGTGCTATCCTATCAATTGATTATAAAGCTGCATCCTTATTGGATCATTTCTAGCTTTAATATCAGTAAAATTCTTCTTGATGTCCGAGCTTTGTTTGCTTTGAGGTCTGGTGGATGAAACCTCCACGCTATGTTGCCTCTCTAGCTCTTGCTGGAATGAGCTAGCTCAGATTCCAGGTAGTGGATATGCTCATTGCTCAATTCTTCCCTGTCCTCCCATGGTGCTTGTGGTGTCTTCCACAAACTCTTCTTCTGAATATGGATTTAACCTCTGCCTCTTAACTCATGTTTGTTCTAATGGTCCACTGGCAGGGGCATCCTCTTCTCTATCTCTCTTTCTGCTCTTTTCCTCATTATGAGGAGTCTGTAGAATAGGGGCTTCATATGCCTTGGTTTGAGCTGGGGGAGTCTGCCCTTCACCCTGTTCTTGTGTTGTAGAGGGATGATCAGCCATGGTCTGTTGTTCTGCATCCATCACTTCCTTGCCCTTTCCTATTGAGATGGCCTTTCGTGTTGCCTGCTCTGAGCTCTCAGCAAAAGATGTATCCCCTCCAATGTGTTGGGGCAGCTTGAAAGGTAGTTGTCCAAAAGAGGCAGGTTTAAGTGTTTTCTTAAGCTCTTTCATTGTGTTTTCCAATCTTTCTTCCTGAGTCAACCTTCAAACAATGTTCCCTCTATCCAGTCTTGTTGATTGGCATATTGCTGGATTTCAGGTGTTGGAGAGTGAACATATGCTGGTAGTTTATTTTTGACTTTCCTATAGCTTATAAAATTATTGGGGTCATATGGTGCCCAATAGAAGCTCTATTTTAGTCTGAGTTTCTACCCTAAAATCTCATCAGCTTTTAGCCAAGCTTCCCTCTCATTGAAGGTGAAAGGGCCCAGTTGATTCCTTATCTTAAGTTGTACCATTTTCTTGGCCTCATAAAAGTGGATTTTATCTGCCTGGATGAATTGTCTAAAGTATTCCAGGGAAAACAAGCGCATTGGCACATATCTTGGCAATTTATAGGGGCTCAGCTGACAGCCATAAATCCGAATCATAGTGTGATTCTGGTAGAAGTACCAGTCACCTATGCTATAGCTCTTGGAGAGCTGTAGAATTCTCTTCATTTCACTAGAAAGCCTGTCTGGAGGACTTGTTAACAATAAAGAGGTGGCTGCATATATGAATAGATCAATAAGTTCACAATAAGTGTAAGGATAAAAGTAGACATGGTGGAAGACTGGGGTCGAGAAGATAACAAACCTTAGCTCTCCCTTGTCATCAAATTTTCTGAGGGAAACTTGAAAACTATCTGGTTGATTGTAGAGCAACAAATGGTATATGTACGATGTGTATCTAAACACTCCTTCTCTGTCCATGCTCATAAATTGTTCATGGATCTTATTAGCAATGTATGTGGCATAGTCATACTTGACAGCAGGGGGTTGTCCTGGACAAAAAATGGACATTAGGACCAATGTGGTTTCATCTACATATTCACTAGTCTTGAACCCAAGGATGTAGGCTATCATGTCAATGATGAAATTTACTACTTCATTGAACCAAGTGTCCAGGTATGGAGGAGGTTCTTGTGGTTGACAATTGGGTTTCATAAATGTTTTTCCAATTCTGGTTATCTCTGTACTTGGCAATTTGGCACCTTGATCAAGCAGAAATCCCATGGTAAGAGGAGACAATGGTTCAGTTGGTTTGAAATGCAGCATCTTATTTATTGATTCAGGGGTGATATAGAATAAAATTGTCCCAGAAGGAGACATTACTGCCCTTTGAGAGGGCTCATAATTTTCATGGCATTGGTGAATGAGCTCAGGAAAAACATTCACACAAGGAGGGTAGTACATGGGCATATTGGACTCCCAATTCCCAAAGATATCAATTTTGTTTCTATGGTTGTTTCTGATCTCACAAAAGGCCTGGAGATGAGATGTGTTAGCCATTATATCATTAATTTGGAAGTCCTTGTCAGCTAGGGGTAACCACTCCAGTTCTTTATGTGGGGCATTGAGAGGGGCCACATTGAGGGCTACTAGAGCAGGGGCTGCCATTTTTATAAGTTCTAAGGTGTTCTTTGAGTAAAATGTTGATTTTTATAGCAGTAGTGGGCAAAAATAGAGGCCCTCGGGCTTTTTCGAGAATTTTGCAAATTGGAGCTTTGTTTAGACTCCAATGGGCAGAATTTGAAGCAAAAGGGTGAGGATTGAAGAATTTATATTGCAAGGGAGGAGCAGCAATGGTTTCAAGGCCTTCCCCTTAGTAATTACTGAACAAATTGACTCAAGCTCAGTTAAAAATGGAAGGGATTTTGCTCAGGGGACAGAATTGGCAGTTTGTATAGTGAAAGATGGGCAAACTAGGAGTTTTAGTAGGCAATTGTGCAAAATGGAAGTCAATCAGGGAGCTTGTGAGCAAGATTTAGGTGAATTCTTTTCTTTCTCGGCTAGCTGGGCAATGTGCAGGTTTTTTGGTGGGTAGCTGGTCCAGGGGGCTTGTGTGTAGCACCAGGGTGAAATTTCGACCAGTTTCTAGGAATTCTAGACAATTTTCATGGTGAAAAATCAAAATTCACAGGGTTTTTTACAAGATAATGGTAAATACCTGTGTTTCACAGTGTGTTGGACTTGTTGGTTGATTGGGAGGTGATTTACACAGTGGAGTGCTGAGCTAAGGTGGTCGAGGTGGCGGACTGCACGTTTGCAAGTGAACTCGTCGTCGTTTGCATGCAAAGCCTCAGCAAAGTTTACAGAGTAAAATAGTAAAAAAACTATTTTCACAGGTTTTTTATCAAAAATTGGATTTTTTGGTACTTTTTATGATGACTTCATCATGACATAGAACTTTTTGTCATGTAGCAGGGGGTACGGAAGGTGACGTGGTAGATGATTTGGCGCTGAGGTGGCGATGATGACATGGTGCTGACGTGGTTGTGACGTCATCGGATGACGTCAGTGATGGGGGGCGAGGGCGGTAAGCAGTTTTATCACACCGCTTTCAAGGCGGTAGCGGTATTGAGCAGGGGGGTCACGATACACTCGGGTGAGCGACGCGTGTCCTCAGTACAGCGGCGAAACCACCATTTTCTCGGGACATATCGTTCTAACACTGGGGCCATCGTGATATGATCCCACATCGTCAGATCTAAGGGCCCCGATCCAATGGTTGATGGCAAATGGTAAGTTGTCAGGGCGCAGAATGGGGGCCCGCTTTAATTTTTTGTGATTTTTGTAAGGTTTTCAATGTATTTGCGGACTTTTGCAAAGTGGGTATTTTGGGGGGAAAACGTGAATTTCGGCCATTTATTTAGCCCAAGGCCATATAAATCCTGATGGACATGTGGAGGGTTTTTATTGGCCCCTGGTGGACCTATAACTCCCTAAAGAAAAATTAAAAATAAGGCTATAGTTAGCCAAGGGTCGAAGTATTTATTTTTCTGGGGTTTTTGTGTTTTTATACATAGTAAGGGGAGGAAATGTACATAGGAGCTATATAGTAAGGTTAGTAGGTTAATATGATTGTGGGGGATGGGTTTGCATGGTTTGGGCTAAGTTTTACATAGTGAAAACTTAGGCTGGGGGGAATGAAAGGATGACAAGTGGTGAAGTTTAGGAAACTTTGGTAAGTTGGATTAAAGACTTTTTACACAAGAAATGTGGCTTGTTTTGCCTAGGTAAAAGATCTTTTCACTTAGTTCTATCATGGGATGAAGTGGACTAAGGGTAATGAGCAGATCTCATTGCCCTTTGGGGGGAATATTAGTGAGTGTTTCTTGGAAAATGGGGAGGGGAATTAGTCATGCTCCATTTGTTTTGTAGCCACCTTGCCATGGTACCTTATGATTTTATGAGATAGAAAATCATTCCAGAAGAGAAAATTGCTCACAACTCACGCCTTCATGCCCTCAAAACTGCCTACCCAACTAGTATACCTAACATTTTCTCCTCATTTTCATTGGGTGCATTTGAACTAGCAAACCCTGATTCATCTCTTTTTCTTTTAACTGCCCTCCTATCTAAGTCTACCCTTATTTCTTCCAGGGCTCAGATAAAGTTGTTGAGACCCTTTGCTTCACAACCTAATTACTTGTCTGCCAAGCTTAAACTGTTTGTGCAAACCTTTATTCTCTATTCTAAGACAAGTGAAATTCAAACATGATCTAGCTAGGATTAAGCTGTCTAGCTAATCATCAACTGTGGCAACAGTTAACCATCTATACATAGTAAAGGTTCATCAACATATGGAACCTTTGCAGCAGAAAAAGGATGAACATATTTGGCACTTCCCCAGTCAATCATGAAAAATGAAACCCTATTGGTATTGGAAGCTAACAGCGTGGTCCACTTTATGTATTTGTCCTCATAGATTTTGACAAGGTAGTATTGCTCCTTGATGGCATCCTAGAATGAATTCCAAGTGAGTGGGGCTAAAAATAGTGAGCCTGTACTTTCATCCTTCTGTTCACAGTAGGTTTCCCACTAGTCCTTGATGTGGGGGGCTTCTTTGAGAAGAGCGAAAACAATCTTTTCCCGACTAGAAAAATCATGAACTGAAAAATAACCCTCTAGAAGATTTAACCATTTATCTATGGCATCTGCGTCTATCTAAACCTCGAATATGGGGATTTCAAAATTAACTTGTACCTTAAATGGTGTGGCATTTCCAAAGTAGCTGTTGGAAGTCGATGCGTCGCCTTTGGGTAGTCACTGAAGGATCTATGCAAACTTTTCCATCATTGCGTTCCTTTGTCACTCGAGGGCTTCTTTGAGCAATATTTTGATAGGATCTCCTACCCCCTTGTATTTCTTTTCATCTGCCATGGGAGGCCGTCGGGATTTGTGAGGATGGTAGCTTATCTCTGAAAAGAGATGTGGTGGCTACATGCCTCTGAACTCCTTATTAAAATGAGGCTAAAAGGCCTATTTATTGTTGATAAATAATGGAAAACACTTAACATCCCAAAACCTAACCCTAGAAGATGAAACACCAAATTGTGGGCCCCATTTTGGGTAAGTTGGTACATCAACTTCCCGTTGTCATAACTTTGGCACCTGATCTTCATTTGACACGTACAATAGTTCGTTAGAAAGATCTATCTGAGCACTACAACTTTGGGAAGATAAATATCAGTCCATGGACCCATGTTGCTCTGAGATTTCCCAAAAAATGTTGTTTAGGACCTCAAAATAGTTTCAGAAGTTTGAGACCTAAAAAACTGCTAAAAATAGTAAATTGTGCTAGAATTACGGAAACTGAAAAATTGAAAGCGACAATTGTGGGGGTCCAAGTGGGATAGGTTGGTGGTCACCAAAATCCACCTGGATCAATTAGTTTCAATTAGGCTTTCCTCTAATCCAAAATACTCACAAACAATTGATATATTGGTGGCTGATATTCCTGAATTTTATGGTTTGATTCTCAGCAGGGATTGGTCTGAAAATTTGCACAGTTATTTTGCAACTAACTAGTATCACAAATAGATGCTTCCAAGTGTTTAAATTTAATCGATAAAGTTTATAATGAATCTCTATTCTGGTCTCTCTATTTTGATGGTTCTAAATCAGAAGACAGTGCAGGTGCATGATGCATTTTGATCAATCTGCAAGGAGAGAAAACTATGTTGGCCTGCAGACTTGAATTTCAGTGTACAAATAATATTGCCAAATATGAAGCACTGATCCAAGGATTGCATAAAGCCATTGGTATTAATGTCAAATATCTTTGAGGCTCTAGTGACTCTAAAATAATTATGAAACAAGTGAGAAATACAATTCACTGCGTTTCCAGGAATCTTAAACACTATCAATCTTTAGCTCAGAAATTGACTTCTGATTTTTTTGCTTTCAGCATTTCTTCAATCCCTAGACTCCAAAACAAAAGTTCTGACTTACTTTCCAATGTGGCATCTAGACTTATACCATTAGAAGACTTTAGTCCAGGCAGGTTTTCAATAGAATTAATATTTAGAACATCTATTTCCAACAGCATAACAAATTGGAGAGTGCTCAATAATGATGCAGATAAAGTAAATTTCCTTACATTAGAAGGATCATATGAAGAGTAGATCATAGACGAGCATGAGCATGATATAGAAATTAAAAATAATCTTGATCTAAACCCAATTGCTAAGTTTGTGGTCAAGACAGAAGATCTTTATGATTTGAAAGATAGGTTCAAGAAAATTACTAACTCCAAAACTCAAAGTTCTACTCTGATATTTGAAGTAGTAAACCTGGGATCAAATGAGAAACCTCAAAATATCAACCTAGGTCTTGACCTAACATCTCAAGAAAAAGAATCATTCATCAGGTTATTGAAAAAATATAAAGGTGTCTTTGCTTGGGATTATGTAGATCTCAAAACATATGATACCTCTATAATTCAACATACCATACCCATGACTTCAAATGTAAAACCAATTCAGCAGAAGCTTCGAAAAAATCACCCGGCCTTGAAGGTCAAATTAAATATGAATTGAACAAGCTTCTAAAGGCCAAGATAATCTTCCCTGTCAAGAATTCTAAATGGGTATCGAATATGGTACCTATGAGGAAAAAGAATCGTGATATTAGGATATGCATTGATTTCAGAAACATAAACAAAGCTTGCCAAAAGGATAATTTTCCTCTACCTACTATGGAACAGGTACTGCAATCAGTTGCAAGTTCTGAATTAATGTTGTTTCTAGATGGATTCTCAGGATATAATCAAATCCTTGTGCATCCAGATGACAGATTAAAAACAACATTTAGGACCAAGTGGGGAACATATGCCTATCAAAAATGCCTTTTGGACTCATAAATGCTAGTGCCACATTTCAACGTGCTATGGACATTTCCTTTAGAGGTCGAATAAATAAATTGGTTGATATTTACTTGGATGATATCAAAGTCTATTCCAAGGATAGGAAAAATCATTTAAGTGACCTCAACCACATCTTTGAAAGATGCATGAAATATGGCATTTCCTTAAACCCCAAAAAATCTTATTTTGCTTTACCAAAAGGAAAACTCATTGGGTTTATAGTATCCAAGAAGGGAATTTACATCGATCATGATAGAGTCTGAGAAATAGAAAAAAATCCCCTCCCACACAATAAGAAAACCATGCAATCATTCCTAGGCCAAATAAATTTTGTTAAACAATTCGTTCCAGATTTTTCACAAATAGTATTACCCCTTCAAGCCATGATAAGAAAAAATGTAGTTTTCAGATGGAGCAAAGATGAAAGAGAATTATTTGAGTTGATAAAGAAAGCCATTATTAATTCCCCTTCGTTAACAACTCCTGACTTTCTCAAACACTTTCTATTATATACTTTTTCATCTGATACTTCATATGTTGTAGTTTTGACACAGCTGAATGATGAAAACGTCGAGGCACCCATCTCCTTTTTCAGTTCTAACTCGCAAGGCATCGAATTAAATTATTCAGTTGTAGAAAAGCAAGCATTTGTGGTCTTTAAAACTCTGAAGAATTTCAGACCTTTTCTTCTTAAAACACATACAAAGATAGTTGTACCCTACCCTGCAATAAGACAACTACTGATTCAAAGAGAAGTAGGGGAGAAAAGAGCTAATTGGGTAATTGCACTCCAAGGATATGATGTAGAATTCCGGCCAGCTAGAATTGTCAGGGTCCAAGGTTTTTGTAGGATGTTAACAGGAGTTTTGCAGCTGCCATCAGAAGAAGATCAAGGTAATGAATTTCAAATATCAGAGATAAGCCTCAACGATACACAATCATAATATGTTGATTTTAAATTTTATCTTAAAAATGGATATGCTCCTATGCACCTTAATTATAAAACAAAGAGAGATTTAAGATTAAAGTCAAACCAGTATGAGCTAGTCGATGATGATTGTTTAGAAAGAATTATGATTGAACATTGATAAGATGCATAGAGAAACCTGAACTTGAGATGGTCATGCATGAATTACATGATGGACCAGCTGGTGGACATTTTGGAGAAAATACTACTACTCATAAAATCCTGCATGAAGGATATTACTTACCAATGATATTTAAAGATCACATGAATATGCAAGGAAGTGAAAAACTTATCAAACTACAACCATAAGAGAAAGAAAGCTAGCACTCCCTTTACAACCAATTAACATCCAACAACCATTCGAACAATGGATATTAGACATAATTGATGAGATTATTCCTAACCCTTCCAAGTAGCACATGTACATCCTCACAGCTACTGATTACTTTAGTAAGTGGGTATAAGTTGTCCCATTAAAGATATATAATACGGAAAACATCATAGATTTCATTGATCAGTACATAATTACCCAGTTTGGCTTACCCTCAGCTTTAATGTTTGACAATTCATCTTACTATTATGTGAATGCAATGGTAGAATTCACTCATAAGCAAGGTTTCAAGTTAAAATATTCAGTTAATTATTATCCTTAAGGTAATGGATTAGCAAAATCAACAAACAAAAACCTCATCAAAATTATCAAAAAAGCTATTGATCAAAATAATAGGAATTGGCATAAAGCATTGACATTTTCTATATGGGCAAACAAGATTACTAGAAAGCCTCTATTGGTTCTTCTCCTTTTGCTTTAGTTTATGGAAAAGAAGTTTTTCTTCCCACAAATGTAGTAATACCATCTCTTGCCCTAGTACAATTTATCAATGAAAACCCTTCATCTTCTTTCTAGGCTAGACAATTTCAAAATTTCAAACTCGAAGAAGAAAGAGAAAAGGCTAAAGCAACCCACTTCCATCACCAATAAATAGTCAAATATTCTTTTGATACAACTTCTGCCAGTAAAAAAATCCCTTGAAGTAGGTGACTTAGTCCTTAAATGGGACAAGGCACATGAGGAAAAGGGTAGACATACCAAATTCCAGAGACTATGGCTTGGCCCTTTTCAGATTATTGAAAAAAACAGACCATCAACGTTTCTTTTACAAGACTTGTCTGGTAGGAAATATTCTTTGTCCACCAATGGGCAAATGTTAAAAAAGTACTTTTCTTAGGAGATAACCTCTTCCAATTTTGTAATATATTTGCTTTTTAGGAAAATAATGGTTAAACTAGTATTTACTCCTGGCTTTTCAAAATAAGTCTTTGATAACATTTCTGATTTTTCGCTTTTATAAGAAATTTGGAGTCTAATGGAAAAATTAGGACATATGAGTACTAAAATAAAATTGATCCCTCTGGAAAAATTTGATCATTCTTAAAAACATTTATTTTACGAAAAACTCTTATCTTTATAGCATATGAAGGTTTTGTTATCAGTCAAGAAAAGAATTTTTAACCTAGAAAGGACTTCCTGCAGATCAATATCTTAAAAAACTCTATCATTATCACCCAAGACCCTTAAAAAGGCCAATGGCTCACCCCATCTGCTAAAATTTTCTTTTTTCAGAGTGTAATTTTTAAAATATAAAAGACTTAAAAGATAAAGAGTCTCATCACGGGCTTATTTACCATGTTCATAGGGAAGTAATTAAAACTGATATTACTAATACTGCATATCAAAATAAGGTAATAGTTAATGATCTTCTTGATTAGAAGACAAGGAGTCCCATCAAGAGCTAGCTTGTTTAGTTTATTTACAACTAGTGAATGGCATTATCGTCGGTAGTTTACCACACCTCGACAATGACTTTTAAGGGCTTACACTCAAAAGGTAAAAAATAAGGGACAATGTCCAAAAGAGATTCAAACGAATATCATTTTTGAAATTTGAAAATTCATACGAATGGGATAATGGATCATTGTTGGTTTAAAGGTAACCCTGTCGAGGATATGAACACCTGCTGGCAGCAGAGGCTCTATCTCTGATAAATGAGTATAAAACCAAAAAACTAATCTGCAGGAGGCACCTACTATATTATTTTAAACCCTATTATTGGTTGATGCTAACATTTATATTTCTATCATTTCAAGGGTGAAGTAATTAAGCAGATGGGCCTGAGCAAGTAATGGTAGTTCAAGAGAAAAGTTGTTTACCTTATAACTCATGAAATCATTATTCTTATAACTCCAATTAATTTGAAAGTTTTTAGAAATTTTAGAAAAAACACTCAGAGATAACTGGTTCTCCCAAGTGAATCACCGATTGTTGTACTATGAAACAACCCCCTCCCATTTATATCTAACAATTGTTAGCATCTGAATTATAAATGGGGACCCTTTTAAATTTTTAAACCTAGGAAAATAATTCCTAATTCTAAAGAAAAACTTAGCAAAGCCTTGCAAAATGAGCTAAGGAAGAAACTTATATTGCACATCACATATCACACTTTTTCACATCATAATTTTATAAATCCTTTACGAAATTGCGATATGCAAAAAGGTCTCCCACTGCGATAACCTCATCCCGTCACTGCGCAATCGCATTTTGCAATTTGCGAAAAACTTGAACATGCCATATGACAACCGTTAACGACTTGCGAAATGCGATGTTGGGAATTTCGCAATCGCATTTTGCCCGATATTTGGTAAAGAATTACACGGTACCCCTTTAAAGACCACGATTTGCGATAAAGGAGGTAAAGCATGCAAAATAATTATGTTTTAAATAATGAAAACAAACGATTTGATAGGTTATTAAATGTTTAGTGACCTGAGGGAGGAAACTCATTCTCTAGCTTATAGGTAGTTATAATCGAGTATCCCATAAAAACATTTCTCACAATACACAGACATGATCAGATGGGTGGTCGAAAACCTTATAATCGAAGATAGGCAGTCTAAGAATTCAAGGATGGAGCTCGTAATATCGTTCAGGGTAGAAGACATGAAGGCTCTGTATCACATACCTGACCTGCAGGAAATCTATGACTGCACATTTGTGGCTAACTTCTTAAAACTTAATCCAGACCCCTTCAAGTTAATTCAAACTTGGAGAGTGTTAGACAACAAATTCAAGTATGACAAATTGGGTATGTATGCAATAGCCTCCTTGGAAAATCCCTACAATTATGCAGCAGAAATGTTATGTAGACTGTATGGACTACCAAATAACACTAAGTTTTCAATAGAATGGATTCCCTTGATAGATGCTTGTGTTAATTCCTATATCATGAATTGGCCTTCTATCCTATCTGACAACTTAACCACCTCTATTATTTAATATTGACAAAAGAAAGCCTTATCTTAAGATAACCTCCCTCCCTTCTATTTATGCACTTATATTATGGATGCTATCTACTTTTGCATGACATTTCCAACCATGGGTTGGAAATGGACCATACAAGATCCTTACCCAATCCATGTCAGTCATAAGAAAATATGGGAATCACATTATATACCTCACTTCTACAAGATATTTCATTCTATTGTGTTGCCCCTACACCAAATTATTTTCAATAAGAAAACCCCTAGGTTTTCCCAAGAACTGTAGAATTTTGTAGAATTTTTCTTACAAATCAGCTAGCTTTGATACCATGTAGAACTTTTTCTACAAATCAGCTAGCTCTGATACCATGTAGAAATTTCCCACCTGTAGATCAACCTGGTAATGCAATGTACTAAAGCAAATCACTTGATCTACTTCTACAAACAATTTGGAGGAAGCTTAATCAACCATGAGAAACATCAATAAGAACACATATAACTGATAAGAAGGAATCAATCACACATAACACAGAAGAATTTACCCAGGGAAAGCACCTACCTAAAACCCCATCTCAGTATTATCATACAAGTGGAAATATAGTCCGGATTACACAAAGCCTTAGCTCGAAAGCTATCCGGCTCTCATTACAATCCCTCTGCTGCTCATAGACAGTTAAAGGCTTCTCACAAACCTTCTCCTCTGCCCTCCAAACCCCCTATTCCTTGTGTAGTTTCCTTGGGGTTTAGTGTTGCCACCTGTGTGAATTGGCCTCTTCACACACTCACTAACCTCTTATCTAATTGCACAAACTTAAAGGAGATAAATCCTCATCATGGATGAGCTTCCTTTATAGGAATAATATTCATCCAACTGATAGTACACTATCCCACATCTGATCTCAACTGGGTCTCTGACAGAACTGACATGCATCAATTATCCATGAGTGAATACACAGTTATCTGAAAATAACAGTTGTCACATGCTTGCAAGCATCAACAAACTGTATCTCATTAATTTAACAACTTGTTAAATTAATCTAACTAAACTTGACTAAGTTAAAATAAGTCAAATAATCCTATCAATATAGAACTCATCCTTAATTCCTCAATCAGTGGAGCAAATCAAGGACACCTTCCCCAATCATGGGAGAAATAATTGCATGTTCTCACAAAGACTTTAAGTTTGATTTTCCTTAGCTAATTAACTCATGGAGAATTAATTAATATTCAAACTATTAGTAAGACCAAATTTGAATTTTACTTCCTATTTTAGACCAAGGACTGACTAAAAATAGGAATCCAACTTGAACTACTAAAAATAGAACTTCTATTTTTAGCACTTCCATTTTTCATTCTATGTTGCCTAATCCAACACTCATGCCCAAACTGTTATTTTTAGCAGTTCTATTTTTAGCAGTTCTATTTTTAGCAATTCTATTTTTAGCAATTTCTTGTTGCCAATTTTCAACGCTCCCTCTCAGTAAGAAAGGCTTCTTCTCAAACATGATCTTGTACCTCTGGAATGTTCTGCATGCAACACATCTACCAAGTGTGGTTGCTCCAGCAACTCTCTGAACAAAAAAAACTCCCAACTAACCACTTCATTGGGCTAGAAACATACTCTGATGTTGAAGCTCTACCTACTGCTAACAAGTGCTCCCTCTATGACCTCTATGCCACTGCAACATCTCCATGCATCTCGCACCGTTGCACCCTTCTATGTGCTATCCTGCACAGTGCAACACATTTGTGCCTCTCGCATTGTTGCAGCCTGCGTGCTCTACATTGTCCTGGGATTCCCTGCACTGTAGCTCTCTCTGCCGCTCCATCCACATCTATCTCTACACAATCAGTCAGTTCTTGCTACTCCACATCGGGGTTCCCGTAGCAAGGTCTCATCCAAAAGGTTGGGTACCTCAAGGATCTTGCCCCTCCACCATGGGCTGATCACTCCACATCGCCCCAGCTCCTACCTGGAAGTATGGCTGCATGTGATCCCTCTGCCCACCTAGCTCAAAGTTTCCCCCTACTAGAGGTCTCTACATGAGTAGATGTCTCTACTCAATCTCCTCTCAGCTTCCCCTATTGTGGCTACTCCACAACCTCCTGAAGCTGTTGCACCAGTCGTGGCTCCTCCACAATTATCTTAGACTTCTTCTAACGTTGCACGTTGAGAGGTAATATACTCTTCCTCTCAACCACCAATTCTCTAACCTTTGCCTTGCTCCTCAAGTCTTTGCATGCATCTTGTACCTCAAGTGCATATAGGTTCTTGGCTAGCACACCAATCTATTTCCACTTTTCCGCCATCACGAAATTTTCTAGAAAAAGAGCTGATTTTAAATTAGCGATATCTCCCTCATCCGAACTATGATTCAACCAATTTTTTTTTTTTTTTGGGTATTTTCCCACAAGGAATCCAAAACTACTATTTATTTCTGAAAATTTTGTATAGAAATTTTTAGATCTGCTCTGCAAACTCTCGGCCCAAAACTCAAAACTTTGAAATCTCCTCTCAGTATATTGTTCTCTCCTTGATCACCTGTGCTCTGATACCATGTATAATTTTGTATAATGTTTCCTACAAATCAGCTAGCTTTGATACCATGTAGAACTTTTTCTACAAATCAACTAGCTCTGATACCATGTAGAAATTTCCAACCTGTAGATCAGCCTGGCAATACAATGTACTAAAGCAAAACGCTTGATCTACTTCTACAAACAATTTAGCAGAAACTTAATAAACCATGAGAAACATCAATAAGAACACATATAACTGATAAGAAGGAATCAATCACACATAACACAGAAGAATTTACCTGAGGAAAGCACCTGCCTAAAACCCCATCTTTGTATTATCATACAAGTGGAAATATAGTCTGGATTGCACAAAGCCTTAGCTCGGAAGCTATCTAGTTCTCAGTACAATCCCTCTGCTGCTCATAGACAATCAAAGGCTTCTCAAAAACCTTCTCCTTTGTGCTCCAAGCCTCCTATTTCCTTGTACAGTTTCCTTGGGGTCCAGTGTTGCCACATCTGTGAATTGACCTCTTCACACACTCACTAACCTCTGATCTAACTACACAAACTTGAAGGAGATAAATCCTCATCATGGATGAGCTTCCTTTATAGGAAAAATATTCATCCAACTGATAGTACACTGTCCCACATCTGATTCCCTGATTTTCTCTCACGAACCTGCATTCAATGCACATTAGTCCACTAGGTATAATATCTCACTTTGACTCATCTCATTAAACAAAATATAATCAAAGCATGTAATAAATTGCGAGGAGAATTGATTTGACTAATCTAGGAGGTGAATTAAGGTCCATATAGTTACCCAATGATGAGGCTCATCAAGGACCCTCTAAGCCAACAAATGGTTCAGTTGTCAGGACCAGGAGCTGCATAATGAGATGTGTGATGTCGCATCACTAGAATCCGACCAAGAAGGAAATTGAGAAGTGGTTGGATAAGAAGATCCATGAATTTGCGGCGCAAGAAAATAGAAACCCACACCTGTCAAAGGAGCAGTGGTTAGACAGATATTTGTATATAGAAATACACAAATTTTCTTCTGCAACTTCCCAATAGAACTATATGAGTGGATAGTTAAATTGGCAGATGGTTAAGGAAGCTGGAGACTTAATGGTCCAATAGTGTGGACTCTAGAACTAGTGTGGAGGTTGGAAGCCTTTGAAGACAAAATCGTGCACACTGTCGATCACTGGCTCAAGCAGATTATAGGAGGATTTGTTACAAATTTCGTAGTTGACACCTCAGTCAGTTACAATGAAGCAGAGAAATGCTTCTTCATGAGATCGCAAGGTAAGTATCTGAGATCTTTGAATACCTCGATTAAGATTCTCTTGTGTGAGAAACGGGTTATGCCATTGCCTTCATGTTTGGATCCACACGAAGTGGATGAATATTTAGAAATAAAGAGAAAGCAAGTCCTAAATATAGCCCGTTGATTGGACCTCCTTCAAGTGATGACGAGGGAGTAGTACAGGCCTCACCGCATAGCATTGTCTAGTTGATAAGGTAGGGTTTTTCGCGGAGACATCATCCATCCACTTCACCTCCACCTTTGCCTCCACAGCATACACCTTCGCCCACACCACCGTTCAACATGTCGAACTCGATAAAGCTACCGATTTTCAAGGGTATAGGAAGTGAAGACACATATCAGTTCTGGTTCGTTGAGAATGTTGTGTGGACCACGTAGCAGATCACTGACGATAACATAAAGAAGGGGCATTTAGTTACTGCCCAGCAGGACCACACAATGATGCGGTATATTAAGTATTGTACTGAACATCATATACCATCGCTAGCAGAAACTAAGGATGCTTTAAACAAGGAGGTTAAAAATCCCAAGTTTGACTCATAGTCAGTCATTGGATTTAAGGAGATCATGATGAGGGCGGGTGAAACACCCTACAAGTTAGAGTAAAGGTTGAAGTGTGTGATCTGCGAAGCTAACATGCAGCTCACGGATGTCCAACACCACGGTGGCTTATAGCCTCTCTTCTACCCCACCTAAGGATTGCCTCGTCACAACAGAAGATAGGAACTTAGGCAGAAGCCTTGGAAATCGTGATGATATTGCAAGAGACACCTAGACAGGACACAACTTTAGCAGTCCAACAGATTCACTGGTAGTTGCAAAAGCTCTGCTTGGAATTGCAAAGCTTGAAAAAAGAGGAGGAGGCTAGGCCAGAGGTGCGCGAGGAAGTCTGGTGCCTAAAGTGTAAGAGCCAGGGGCATGATAAAGACCACTTCCATTTCTTCATGAATTATATTACAGGGGTGACCAATGCCCCCGAGGCAGGAAGCTCCAATAGGACCAAGTATGGGGTTTGTGCTATGGTGTGCTATTTGTCAGGTGGTTGGAAAACATGTAATGGATAATTTCCATTTTCTGCAGAAGTTTGTTCAGACACCACAACAATTGTTCTGTGATTTTTGCAAATTTGTGGGTCACGATGAGCGCCATTGTTGTAGCTACAAGTTGATGATGGAAATAACACCTACCTATCGAATGCAAGTAGAAAGTCAGCCTTCAGTTCAGGTCATTGGGGGAGCACGTTGAGGATATCGGGGGTGACGATGAGGTCAAGGAGGAGGAGGACATGGTAGAGGTCTCGATCAGGTTATTTTCTACAATTGTGGGACCCCAAGGCACTACAGGCGGGAATGTTAGAATCAGACATGCCTGTCATGTCAATATTGCAGTTAGTTTGACCACACCATAGAAGAATGCCCTCTGATGATAGCTAAGATGGAGGAAAAGAAGGCATAGCCTCTGGAACCTACACATATCCTACAAATGGTGAGGGTTGAGCCCCGCGAGGAAGATCTGAATGTGAATATTGTGTTGAGAAGCGGAGTAACGACTGGGGAAGACAAGGGAAAGAAGCCTAAAGAGGATGGATGGTTCTGCAAGGCCCCAGAAAAGGAGGTTGGATTTGATCTAGAACGCGTGAAGGAAACTAGTGCACCCATAAAGGTTGATCCCTCTGTGCTCACTACGTTTTTGGAGACCTATATGAAATTGTTGTGTGATAGCAAGGCTATGAAGGGGCTACAACAGTTGATGAACAGGTGTGTTGGTAAGGAAAATTCTCTTGACGAACACCACGTAGTCAGAAAGATGGAAAACATAAGGCAAGAACATGGCATGAGATGAGACTCACCATGCAAATAAGAGATTATCAGATGGATTAGGTTATTTTAGATATGGGGTCTGATGCGAACGTTTTTCCTAAACAGACATGGAAAAGAATGGGGAGACCTGCGCTGTAGTGGTCTCTGATTCAACTAAGGAGGGTGAACTAGTAGAATATTATCCCTATGAGATGACTACATGGAGTCAGTGTAGATATAGAAGGTGCAAGCGTGCTAGCTGATTTTGAAGTAATAGAAATTGATGACGACAACAATCCATACCCCACACTCCTCAAGATTGACTGGGTCACTTATATCAATGGAGTCATCAACTTGAAGAAAAGAACAATGTCATTTGAAAGGAAATTGCTTCAGGTGTGTTGTACTACGAAACAACCCCCCCCCCCCCCCCTTATTCTTTTCTAATAATTGTTAGCATTTGAATTATAAATGGGGACCCTTTTAAATTTTTAAGCCTAGGACAATAATCCCTAATTCTAAAGAAAAACTTAGCAAATCCTTGCAAAATGAGGTAAGGAGGAAACTTATATTGCACATCGCATATCGCACTTTTTCACATCATAATTTTATAAATCTTTTATGAAATTGTGATATGCGAAAATGTCTCCCGTTGTGATAATCTCATTTCGTCACTACGCTATTGCATTTCGCAATTCGAAAAAAATTTGAACATGAAAAAAATTTGAATATTGCAATTATTTTTTTCCCGATATTTGTTAAATCATTACATGGTACCCCTTTAAAGACCACGATTTGCGATTAAGGAGGTAAAGTGTGCAAAATAATTTCGTTTTAAATAATGAAAACAAACAAGTTGACAGGTTATTAAATGTTTAGCGGCCCGAGGGAGGATAATCATTCTCCAAGTTATGGGTAGTTATAATCGAGTATCCCATAAAAACCTTTCTCACGATCCAAAGTCATTTCACAAAGGATTTTAGTCTTAATTACTTGACATTGTTTGCACTGATATTTCTTGTCTGTTTCAGGCAAGTGACAAAAGACATGTCCTTAAGAAAGATGATGCAAAAGCAAACTAAGAAGACCATTGTTGAGACAGATCATACAAAGATGGCTCCTATCTTTGCTGATACAAACTATGATGCATCTGGAGGCACAACAGTTTGGGAATAAATTTTTAATATACTAGAGGATGAGTGTCCTAAACTTATTTTTACGAAAGTGGCATATAATGTCACTACAGGACTAAAGCTGACAACATATAATCATGAGGAAATTACTTTGAGAATTTGTTGCAGTCAGAAGTTTCTTTTGAACAAGCACTTGAATGGGCAAAGGCTAACTTGAAACCTGAATATTTTCAAAGATTTTAGGAATTCAGGAATGAGAGGCTTCGGTTCATTCCAATGTATTTATGAAAGCCCGAGGATAAGCCTACCACTTCAAATGGAAAATGATTTTCCTTAAGGTCCGAACCAGGTATTTATCCCTCATGTTTTGGCAGCAACATTCTGAAGCCACAAAATTTTGGTGCTAGAAGGAGGGCCTTCAGCTGTGAATGGCATATAAACCTAAATATCATTTAGAAATCATTCACAAGATTCAAAAACCCTCCACCACTTCTATACCTTCTAGATCTCGTCCAGAATCCCCTGACCAAGAATCTGAAGTTGTAGAAACATCTCCCTCAGCTCCTGAGGTAGTAAGGCAACCACCATCTCTAGATTATATTCCCGAATCTCCTGAAGTTCATTCCTTGATATAGAAACTGGAACAGATATCTATTTCTATTGAGAAGCCCGAGAGACCCGAATTATCTTAAGAAAATTTTACCTCCTTATTACAACAAACTGGTGTATTGACTAGACTACAAAGTGAGAAACTTGGGGTCACTCCTTTTGATTTCCCTATCCCTCCATGACATAGGGAAGTCACTTCATCAGTATTTGAATTAGATATTAGCGATATCACTTCACCTTTCCTCCTATCTATTCCTTCATCCACTTCTACTCAATCCACTACCTCTCAAATATCCACTTCCCCTATTAGTACTACAATTATCAGTACTAACCCAGTAGTAAGTTCTTCTCCATCTATACCTAATTCTGGAACGACCTTCCCATTTTCTCAGCCCTTAAATCAAGTTACCCCCAATCAACCTGCTCAATCTTGGATGAATCCTCGTGTTGTCCTCATTGTAAATCCAAATGTGCTCCCAGCAAATCCAGAAAAATGGTTGCCTAAGTATAATCTTGATGATTCTCTCCCAGCCGATGGGGTTGCACATGAAGATGTTGTAATCAGATTGTTACCTCATACCTTCCAAGGATCTATTGGATATTGGTATTTTTCCCTTCCAGTGGGTTCAATTAGAGACTGGAATAATTTTCAGGAACTATTTCTTGCAAAATTTGGTGATGACAAAACTGTAGCATCCTTGATCAATGATCTTTCTAATTGAAAGCTAATATAGATGAAAAGATCAAAGATTTCAACTCCAGATTTAACAAATTCTACAAATACAAATAGAATGGTATATATCATCTCTTCCTTCTAATATTGCAATCCTCGTAGATAGGGCCAATAAGGTTACCCTTGTAGAAAACATGAAAGAATCCATGTCTGTGGAAAGAAGAATCTTAGCTTTAGAAAAAAGATCACAAATAGATGAAAGGAAGACCAACAAAGTAACTTTTAAAGATGACTATAAAAATAAAACTTCAAAGGACCCTTTCGATATGGAATTCCTTCAGAAAGTGTTAAAAACAATGTCAAATGAAATGGTAGAAATCGAAAAACAAGTAGCATAATCTTCTACTCCTAAAAGACCTTTCTGATCATTCAAAAATAAATCCTCTTTTGCGTCACAACCTCCAAACACCATTTCAAATTTTGAATTTGACCAAGAATCATCAAAAGATTCACCAAACAATGAAGAAGCTGAAACAGAAGAAGAAATTGAACTAAACGGGATGTGGGATTTTGTTCTCCCAACAAAAGAAGAGACACAAGCAATGCTAGTAACTACCAAAAGCAAAAATTCTCCTGACACGTCTACCACTAATCAGAAGCAAAAAGTTTCTACTCCTGCAAAAGAAAAAATAGTAACTAAGAAATCTAAAACCAGCCAAATGGACCCTATTCCTCCAGACTCGCCGAATGCTTCAAAAACATTGGTAATCTCGGATACGGTTGAATACAATATAGTAGAAGACATGAAAAAGGCCAGAGCTAACATTACATTGCATGAGCTCACTAAACTCAAACAGCAATAGAAGATCATGTTAAGAGAATTGAAAGCAGGTCTAGTATCTCCCATGCCATCTGCTGTAGTTAATCAAGCCGCCTACAATATGGGAAAACCTCCTTCATCCTTAAATAAAGTAGATCCTTGAGATCTAGTTCTGATTGGCGATCAATCTATCTCTCATGTCCCTCCCTTTCTGATTACTTATGAAATTTTCAACATGAATGTTCATAACTTCCTTGTTGACAAACGAGCCTCCTCAAACATAATGCCAAGCATTGTGTGTGATAAATTAAACATTACACCTCAAAACTCCGCAATACACATAGTTCAGTTAGACAGGACGAAAGTAGAGGTACTTGGAGAAATAGCATCAGTGATCCAGATTTAAATAGGAATGCAACAAATTATAGAGATAACCATAAACATAGAGATGCAATGGAAATAATACTTCATTTCATTAATGTAAAATTTTGAAATATGCTTACAAACAACAATGGAAATAAACCAGCTAGGGCGATGGTAGCTTATCTCTGAGAAGAGATGTGGCATCTACATGCCTCTAAACTCCATTACAATGAGGCTCGAAGGCCTATTTATTGTTGAGAAACAATGGAAAACCCTTAACATCCCAAAACCTAACCCCAGAAGATGAAACGCCAAATTGTGGGCCCCGTTTTGTGTAAGTTTGTACATCAACTTCCCGGGGCCGTAACTTTGGCACCCAATCTTCATTTGACACGTGCAATAGTTCATTAGAAATATATATCCAAGCACTACAGCTTTGAGAAGAGAAAAATTCGTCCATGGACCCATGTTGCTCTCATATTTCCCAAAAAACGTCATTTAGGGCCTCAAAACGGCTCCAGAAGTTCAGGACATGAAAAACTGCTAAAAATAGTTAATTGTGCTACAATTACAAAAACTGAAAAACTGAAAGAGACAGTTGTGGGGGTCCAAGTGGGATGGGTGGGTGGCCACCAACATCCACTTGGATCATTCCTCCTCCCTTAGGAAGCAATGGTCCCCATTGCATTGAGTTCCTCCATCTGTTAAGCTTGGTCCCTGGTGAGCTGTTCTGCAATCTCTGATGTGTCTAGTAATGGTGGGAAGCATGGTCAAGGGCGTTCCACATTGAACACTCAATGCAGTCAAATGAATGAGAAAATTTTTTCCTCCAAAGAATTGTTTCCTACGACCTTGTTTGGTGTAAGGACCATGTCAAAGTCGTCTGAGCTTCTGATGGGTTCTGGTAATGCGTTCTTTCTACCAATGCAACCAGACTTTGTCACCCACCTGAAACTTGTGTGGTACCCTTGTGGATGAGGAGAAGTTGTTCCTATGTTCTTTCATGACCGTATCCCTCTGTTGCTTTTGCTGCATGGAGGAACCCTTCGCAGGGGTCATGGATGTGGCTACGATATTCCCCTTACTTTGGGAGCAAACCAGACAGAAAATGAATTTCCTAGTCTAGGAGATGAGCTTGCTTCCTTTCCTAGCAGCGATCAAAGAAATGGCAGTAGGTGGGGCTACCTCTGGTATCCTGTATAATGAATCACCCAAAGAAATAATGACAGCACGAGGCCTTGACTCATACAAAGCATGTCGCCTCGACAAGTATGGTTGGCCTAATAGTACATCACAAACATCCAAAGGTGTAACATCACATAATACCTCATCTGTGAAGGGCTTGATGTTGTAAGGAAGGTGACATTGCTAGTGGACTCAGAGATCTCATCCGTCATGAAACCACTCAATATTGTACGGTTGCAGGTGTCATCTAGTTGATAGGCCCAACTGCTTCACGACCTCTACTGAAATGAGGTTATTTTGGCTCCCACTGTCAACAATGAATTGCAGCGGTGAACCCTTCACCCACATCTGTGAGTGGAAAAGACGCTCCCCCTCCTCTAGATCTTCGGGCTCATTCTTCTAGATGTTGGTGGTGGAAACAGTGACATTGGGCTCCTCATCAATGATCTACTTCACTTTGACATTCCCCTTGTCGAGTTCTGACTAAGGGTCGGAACATGCATCTGATTTTGAAGCCTTTAACTCCGCCACCAGTGACTACTTGGTCCGACACTCACTTATGTTGTGAGTGGAGATCTTATGGAACTCACACCACTTTTCAGTGTCCTTTTTCGACTTCGTGGTGTTGTTCTTTTCTTGCAGCTTTGACGGGTTGTCTTGGCTCACCCCGCCTTGGCTTTGTGCTTTGGTCTTTGAATTCGTAGATCCAATGTCTTGCTTCTTCTGTTTAATCTTCTGCTCGATTTTGTCAGCGTATCGGTACGCCGTGCCGAGCGAGGAGATGTTTAGGAACTCCATCTCTTCCTGGATGTACCTATGTAGGCAACCACGGTATTTTAGTACCAAATGCAACTTAGAATCCTTGATACCCAACTGTGTGTGAAGGGTATGAAAAATGTTTGAGAACTCCGGCACATCTTGGTCCCTTCCCTGTCGTAGCATGGTCCACTTTATGTATTTGTCCTTATAGCTTTTGACAGGGTAGTACTGCTCCTTGATGGCATCCTAGAATTAATTCCAAGTGGGTGCGGCTAAAAATAGTGAGCCTATACTTTCATCCTTCTACTCACATTAGGTTTCCCACTAGTCCTTGACGTGGGGGGCTTCTTTGAGAAGAGAGAAAACAATCCTTTCATGACTGTAAAAATCATGAACTAAAAAATAACTCTCTAGCAGATTTAACCATTTATCTATGGCATCTACGTCTATCTGACCCTTGAATATGGGGATATCAAAATTAGCTTGTACCTTAAATGGTGTGGCATTTCTAGAGTAGCTGTTGGAAGTCAATGTGTCGCCTCTGGGTAGTCGCTGAAGGATTTGTGCAAATTTTTCCATCATTGCATTCCTTTGTGGCTCGAGGGCTTCTTTGAGCAATATTTTGATAGGATCTCCTACCCCCTCGTCTTTCTTTCATCTGCCATGGGAGGCCGTCAGGACTTGTGAGGATGGTAGCTTATCTCTGAGAAGAGATGTGGTGGCTACATGCCTCTGAACTCCGTTGCAATGAGGTTCGAAGGCCTATTTATTGTTGAGAAACAATGGAAAACCCTTAACATCCCAAAACCTAACCCTAGAAGATGAAACACCAAATTGTGGGCCCCGTTTTGGGTAAGTTGGTACATCAACTTCCCAGGGTTGTAACTTTGGCACTTGATCTTCGTTTGACACGTACAATAGTTCGTTAGAAAGATCTATCTAAGCGATACAACTTTGGAAAGAGAAAAATCAGTCCATGGATCCATGTTGCTCCCAGATTTCCCAAAAAACATTGTTTAGGACCTCAAAACACCTCCGGAAGTTTGAGATCCAAAAAACTGCTAAAAACAGTAAATTGTGCTAGAATTACGGAAACTGAAAAACTGAAAGAGACAGTTGTGGGGGTCCAAGTGGGATAGGTGGGTGGCAACCAACATCCACCTGGATCAATCAGTTTCAATTAGGCTTTCCTCTAATCCAAAATTCTCACAAACAATTAATATATTGGTGGCTGATATTCCTAAATTTTATGGTTTGATTCTCAGCAGGGATTGGTCTAAAAATTTGCACGGTTATTTTGCAACTAACTAGTCTCACATGTGGTTGCCACATAATGGTAAACCAAACCAAATCAGGATAGACCGAGAAACATTCATGAAGTATACAGTCACAAAACTTGAAGGAAGCAATGAACCTATTTCCTTCACTAATAACATCATTCGAAACTATTCAGTCGAATCCTCTTTAGAATCTTTTAATGCTCAAAAGTCTTCCTTTTTAGATAATGTTGTAGTTTCTCAAATTGAGAATTTCTCACAAATAGATGCTTCCAAGTGTTTAAATTTAATCGATAAAGTTTATAATGACTCTCCATTCTAGTCTCTCTATTTTGATGGTTCTAAATCAGAAGACAGTGCAGGTGCATGATGCATTTTGATCAATATGCAAGGAGAGAAAATTATGTTGGCCTGCAGACTTGAATTTCAGTGTACAAATAATATCGTCGAATATGAAGCACTGATCTAAGGACTATATAAAGCCATCGGTCTTAATGTAAAATATCTTCGAGGCTCTAGTGACTCTGAAATAATTGTGAAACAAGCGAGAAATACAATTCACTGTGTTTCCAGGAATCTTAAACACTAGCAATCTTTAGCTCATAAATTGACTTATCATTTTTTTCTTTCAACATTTCTTTAATCCCTAGACACCAAAACACAACTGCTGACTGACTTGCCAATGTGGCACCTAGACTTATACCATTAGAAGACTTTAGTCCAGACAGGTTTTCAATAGAATTAATATTTAGAACATCTATTTCTAACAGCATAACAAATTGGAGAGTGCACAATAATGATGCAGATAAAGTAAATTTCCTTACATTAGAAGGATCATATGAAGAGCAGATCATAGACGAGCATGAGCATGATGTAGAAATTAAAAATAATCTTGATCTAAATCGAATTGCTAAGTCTGTGGTCAAGATGGAAGATCTTTATGATTTGAAAGATAGGTTCAAGAAAATTACTAACTCCAAAACTCAAAGTTCTACTCTGATATTTGAAGTAGTAAACCTGGGATCAAATGAGAAACCTCAAAATGTCAACCTAGGTCTTGACCTAACATCTCAAGAAAAAGAATCATTCATCAGGTTATTGAAAAAATATAAAGGTGTCTTCGCTTCAGATTATGTATATCTCAAAACATATGATACCTCCATAATTCAACATACCATACCCATGACTTCAAATGTAAAACCAATTCAGCAGAAGCTTCGAAAAAATCACCTGACCCTTGAAAGTCAAATTAAATATAAATTGAACAAGCTTCTAAAGGCCAAGATAATCTTCCCTGTTAGGAATTATAAATGGGTATCAAATATGGTACCTGTGAGGAAAACGAATGGTGATATTAGGATCTACATTGATTTTAGAAACATAAACAAAGCTTGCCAAAAGGATAATTTTCCTCTGCCTACTATGGAACAGGTACTGCAATCAGTTGTAGGTTCTGAATTAATGTTTTTTCTAGATGGATTCTCAGGATATAATCAAATCCTTGTGCATCCAGATGACAGATTAAAGACAACATTCAGGACCAAGTGGGGAGCATATGCCTATCAAAAAATGCCTTTTGGACTCATAAATGCTAGTGCCACATTTCAACGTGCTATGGACATTGCCTTTAGAGGTCAAATAAATAAATCGATTGTTATTTACTTGGATGATATCAAAGTCTATTCCAAGGATAGGAACAATCATTTAAGTGACCTCAAGCACATCTTTGAAAGATGCATGAAATATGGCATTTCCTTAAACCCCAAAAAATCTTATTTTGCTTTACCAGAAGGCAAACTCCTTGGGTTTATAGTATCCAAGAAACGAATTTACATTGATCATGATAGAGTCCGAGAAAAACAAAAAAATCCCCTCCCACACAATAAGAAAACCATGCAATCATTCCTAGGCCAAATAAATTTTGTTAAACGATTCGTTCCAAATTTTTCACAAATAGTCTTACCCCTTCAAGCCATGATAAGAAAAAATGTAGTTTTTAGATGGAGCAAAGATGAAAGAGAATCATTTGAGTTGATAAAGAAAGCCATTATTAATTCTCCTTCATTAACAACTCCTGACTTTCTCAAACCCTTTGTATTATATACTTTTTCATCTGATACTTCGTATTTTGCAGTTTTGACACAGTTGAATGATGAAAACGTTGAGGCACCCATCTCCTTTTTCAGTTCTAACTTACAAGGCATCGAATTAAATTATTCAGTTGTAGAAAAGCAAGCATTTTGTGGTCTTTAAAGCTCTGAAGCATTTCAGACCTTTTCTTCTTAAAACCCATACAAAGATAGTTGTACCCTACCCTGTAGTAAGACAACTACTGATTCAAAGAGAAGTAGGGGAGAAAAGAGCTAATTGGGTAATTGCACTCCAAGAATATGATGTAGAAATCCGGCCAGCTAAAATTGTCAAGGGCCAAGATTTTTGCAGGATGTTAACAGGAGTTTTTCAGTTGCCATCAAAAGAAGATCAAGGTAATGAATTTCAAATATCAGAGATAAGCCTCAACGATACACAATCACAATATGTTGATTTTAATTTTTATCTTAAAAATGGATATGCTCCTATGCACCTTAATTATAAAACAAAGAGAGATTTAAGATTAAAGTCAAATCAGTATGAGCTAGTCGATGATGTATTGTTTAGAAAGAATTATGATTCAACATTATTAAGATGCTTAGAGAAACCTGAAGCTGAGAGGGTCATGTAGTAATTACATGATGGACCAGCTAGTGGACATTTTGGAGCAAATACTACTACTCATAAAATCTTGCATGAAGGATATTACTTACCAACGATATTTAAAGATGCACATGAATATGCAAGGAAGTGAAAATCTTGTCAAACTACAACCAGAAGAGAAAGAAAGCTAGCATTCCCTTTACAACTAGTTAACATCCAACAACCATTCGAACAATGGAGATTAGATATAATTGATGAGATTATTACTAACTCTTCCAAATTGCATAGGTACATCCTCATAGCTACTGATTACTTTACTAAGTGGGTAGAATTTGTCCCATTAAAGACAACTAATACAGAAAACATCATAGATTTCATTGATTAGTATGTAATTACCCGGTTAGGCTTACCCTCAGCTTTAATTTTTGACAATGCATCTTACTATTCTGGGAATGCAATGGTATAATTCACTCATAAGCGAGGTTTCAAGTTAAAATATTCAGCTAATTATTATCCTCAAGGTAATGGAGTAGCAAAATCAACAAACAAAAACCTCATCAGAATTATCAAAAAAAATATTGATCAAAATAATAGGAATTGGCATAAAGCATTGACATTTTCTCTATGGGCAGACAAGATTACTAGAAAGCCTCTATTGGTTCTTCTCCTTTTGCTTTAATTTATGGAAAAGAAGTTGTTCTTCCCACAAATGTCGTAATACCATATCTTGCCCTAGTACAATTTATCAATGAAAACCCTTCATCTTCTTTCCAGGCTAGACAATTTCAAATTTTCTAACTCGAAGAAGAAAGAGAAAAGGCTAAAGCAACCCACTTCCATCACCAATAAATACTCAAAGATTCTTTTGATACAACTTCTGCCAGTAAAATATCCCTTGAAGTAGGTGACTTAGTCCTAAAATGGGACAAGGCACATGAGGAAAAGGGTAGACATACCAAATTCCAAAGACTATGGCTTGGCCCTTTTCAGATTATTGAAAAAAACAGACCATCAACGTTTCTTTTACAATACTTGTCTGGTAGGAAAGATTCTTTGCCTGTCAATGGGAAAACCTTAAAAAAGTACTTTTCTTAGGAGATAACCTCTTCCGGTTTTGTAATATATTTTCTTTTTAGGAAAATAATGGTTAAACTAGTATTTACTCCTGGCTTTTCAAAACAAGTATTTGATAACATTTCTGATTTTTGGATTTTATAAGAAAGTTGGAGTTTAATGGAACAATTAGGACATTTGAGTACTAAAACAAAATTCATCCCTCTGGAAAAAATTGATCATTCTTAAAAACATTTATTTTACAAAAAACTCTTATCTTTATAGGATATGAAGGTTTTGTTATCAGTCAAGAAAAGAATCTTTAACCTAGCAAGGACTTCCTGCAGATCAGTATCTTAAAAAAAACTCTATCATTATCACCCAAGACCCTTAAAAAGGCCAATGTCCCACCCCATCTGCTAAAATTTTCTTTTTTCAGAGTGTAATTTTTAAAACATAAAAGACTTAAAAGATAAAGAGTCTCATCACGGGCTTATTTACCATGTTCATAGGGAAGTAATTAAAACTAATATTACCAATACTGCATATCAAAACAGGGTAATAGTTAATGATCTTCTTGATCAGAAGACAAGGAGTCCCATCAAGAGCCATCTTGTTCAGTTTATTTACAACCAGTGAATGGCATTGTCATCAGTAGTTTACCACGCCTCGACAATGACTTTTAAGGGCTTACACTCAAAAGGTAAAAAATAATTGACAAAGTCCAAAAGAGATTCAAACGAATATCATTTTTGAAATTTGAAAATTCATACGAATGGGATAATGGATCACTGTTGGTTTAAAGGTAACCCTGTCGAGGCTATGAACACTTGCTGGCAGCAGAGGCTCTATCTCTCATAAATGAGTATAAAACCAAAAAACTAATATGCAGGAGGCACCTACTATATTATTTTAAACCCTATTATTGGTTGATGCTAACATTTATATTTCTATCATTTTAGGGGTGAAGTAATTAAGCAAATGGGCCCGAGAAAGTAATGGCAGTTCAAGAGAAATGTTTTTTACCTTATAACTCATGAAATCATTATTCTTATAACTCCAATTACTTTGAAAGTTTTTAGAAATTTCAGAAAAACCACTCAGAGATAACTGGTTCTCCCAAGTGAATCGCCAATTGTTGTACTATGAAACAACCCCCCCCCCCCCTTTTTTATCTAACAATTGTTAGCATTTGAGTTATCAATGGGACCCTTTTAAATTTTTAAGCCTGGGACAATAATCCCTAATTCTAAAGAAAAACTTAGCAAAGCCTTGCAAAATGAGCTAAGGAAGAAACTTATATCGCACATCACATATCACACTTTTTCACATCATAATTTTATAAATCCTTTACAAAATTGTGATATGCGAAAAGGTCTGCCACTGTGATAACCTCATCTCGTCACTGCGCAATCACATTTTTCAATTCACAAAAAACTTGAACATGCCATATGAAAACCATTAACAATTTGCAAAATGCGATGTTGTGAATTTCGCAATCGCATTTTGCCAGATATTTGTTAAGGCATTACACGGTACCCCTTTAAAGACCACGATTTGCGATTAAGGAGGTAAAGCATGTAGAGTAATTATGTTTTAAATAATGAAAACAAACGATTTGATAGGTTATTAAATTTTTAGTGGCCTGAGGGAGGAAACTCATTCTCCAGGTTATGGGTAGTTATAATCGAGTATCCCATAAAAACTTTCTCACAATCCAAAGTCATCTCACAAAGGATTTTAGTCTTAATTACTTGATATCACATGCATTGATATTTCTTGTCTGTTTCAGGCAATAGAAAAAAGACATATCCTTCAGAAAGGTGATGCAGAAGCAAACTAAGAATACCATTGTTGAGACAGAGAATTCAGATATGGCTCCTATGTTTGCTGATACAGTTTGCAACGCATCTAGACGCGCAACAACTTGGAAAGCTATTTACAACAAACTAGAGGACGAGAATCCTAAAATTATTGTTACAAGAGAAATAGTTGGGTCAACAAATCATTTAGGACCTCAATGCAAGGATTCCTCCTATTCTTTCCTTCATAGGATAGGAGCAACAGCCAAAATCCATCCCTACAAAGACATGATTAGATGGGTGGTCGAAAATAGGCAGTCCAAGAATTCAATGATGGAGCTCGTAGGATCGTTCAGGGCAGAAGACGTGAAGGCTATGTATCACATACCTGACCCGCAAGAAATCTATGACAGCACATTTGTGGCTAACTTCGTAAAACTTAATCCAAACCCCTTCAAGTTAATTCAGACTTGGAGAATGCTAGACAACAAATTCAAGTATGACAAATCGGGTATATACGCAATAGCCTCCTTGGCAAATCCCTACAATTATGCAGCAGCAATGTTATGTAGACTATATGGACTGCCAAATAACACTAATTTTTCAATAGAATGGATTCCATTGATAGATGCTTATGTTAATTCCTATATCATGAATTGGCCTTCTATCATATCTGACAACTTAGCCACCTCTATTACTGAATATTGACAAAAGAAAGCCTTCTCTTCAGATGACCTCCCTCCCTTCTATTTTTGTGCTTATATTATGGATGCTTTCTGCTTTTGCATGACATTTCCAACCATCGGTTGGAAATGGACCATACAAGATCCTTACCCAATCCATGTCAATCATATGAAAATATGGGAATCGCATTATATACCTCAATTCTACAAGATATTTCATTCTATCGTGTTGCCCCTACACCAAATTATTTTCAATAAGAAAACCTCTAGGTTTTCCCAAGAACTATAGAATTTTGTAGAATTTTTCCTACAAATCAGCTACCTTTGATACCATGTAGAACTTTTTCTATAAATCAGCTAGCTTTCATACCATGTAGAAATTTCCCACTTGTAGATCAACTTGGTAATGCGATGTTCTAAAGAAAATCACTTGATCTGCTTCTACAAACAATTTAGCGAAAGCTTAATCAACCATGAGCAACATCAATAAGAACACATATAATTGATAAGAAGGAACCAATCGCACATAACACAAAAGAATTTACCTGGGGAAAGCACCTGCCTAAAACCCCATCTCTGTATTAGCATACAAGTGTAAATATAGTCTAGATTACAAAAAGCCTTTGCTCGAAAGCTATCCAGCTCTCATTACAATCCCTCTGCTTCTCATAAAAAATCAAAGGCTTCTCACAAACCTTCTCCTCTGCCCTCCAAGCCCCCTATTTCCTTGTGTAGTTTCCTTGGGGTCTAGTGTTGCCACCTGTGTGAATTGGCCTCTTCACACACTCACTAACCTCTGATCTAACTACACAAACTTGAAGAAGATAAATCCTCATCATGGATGAGCTTTGTTTATAGGAAAAATATTCATCCAATTGATAGTACACTATCCCACATCTGATCTCAACTGGGTCTCTGACAGAACTGACATGCATCAATTATCCATGAGTGAATACACAGTTATCTGAAAATAACAGTTGTCACATGCATGCAAGCATCAACAAACTGTATCTCATTAATTTAACAACTTGTTTTATTAATCTAACTAAACTTGACTAAGTTAAAATAAGTCAACTGATCCTCTCAATATAGAACTCATCCTTAATTCCTCAACCAGTGGAGCAAATCAAGGACACATTCCCCAATCAGTGGAGAAATTATTGCATGTTCTCACAAAG